>VYZW01035419.1:0-52811 GCA_013401315.1 Balaeniceps rex | reverse complement strand
GGCGCCGCCGGAGGGGGGTCCCGGCGAGGGTGCGCCTGGGCCCGCGGCTCTCTTGAGGGGAGGCGCCGCGACGGGGTCAGGCCCGGGCTGCAACGCCCTCCCCGCCGCCCGGCACGGAGACGGGTCGCGGCCTGGGTGCCGACCCCCTCGCCCCGGGTCAGAGGGAGGCCGTGACCCAGGCTCCTGCGCCTTCCCCCCGGGCCGCTGCCGTCACCCGGACGGGAGAGGCCGTGACTCGGGCTTCTGCCTCCCCCTTCCCGGCCACTCGGGGCTGGGGTCTGCCTTGGCACAGCAGTGCAGGGCCGAGCGCCTCGGTGCTTGGGGGACGGGGAGACGTGCGGCTGGGGTCGGGCGACAGCGGCATGTTTATGTGGGCGTTGGGCTCCCCAAAGGCCCGGGGCTGCCCTACCCCAGCCCCATGCGGTGTGGAGGCCCTGGCTCCCCGCGTGCCGTGCGGGTCCTCCGCAGCTCCTGCGCCCGTGCACTGCGCTTTCATCTGCCCTGCCCTGCAGAGAAGGGCTTCTCGCAGCTAAATCGTTTCGACAAACACGCAATGTGAATCGTTTACATGCTTGATGCAAGGCATCAAGTGTCACCACCATTTTGGATTATGTTTTCCATCAGTGTAATTAACAGTTTGGGGGGGGGGGCGGGTTGTGTTGCAGTGCAATCACAGATCTCTCCTCACCAGATGACCTCCCTTCTTGTCGTAACCATTCCACGACATCCAACAATTATTCAGGAATTCTAGTGAGTTAAAATCCTGCAGTTTTCCTGGCAGGTTTTGCCATTTCACAAGGTTGGAAATAGAGAAGAAAACAAATGTCAATGCAGAAAGTAAATAAATAGGACTTTGTTTAAAATGCTTTCCTGCTGGCCCAGACAAGTCACGATACATTCAACTTTAATCCATAACATTGATTGATATGTGACAGTCTCGCTATAAAAAGATCTAGAGAGGAAAGAATGAAGTGTTGAGCGCAGCAAGCTAAAATGCATCAAACTGAAATGAACAAAATCAACGACCTCTGCCTGATACATAGAAAGGACACCCACCACTTCAGTAAACAAGAAGTCTGCGAAGGGAGGTTTGGTTGTTAGGAAGTAGATGTGAATGGCAAGGCAGCTGATTTTGCCTCTAAAGCCCACTCCACCTCCCTGCCAAAAAGAAAATGGCTACAGGAGGCTTGACAGGAACACCACTGTGTTGTGGGAAGGAAATGCTGCGTCCGGGCTGCGCCGGGGCTGCCTCGCAGGGGCTCAGCAAAGACAGGCGGCTGCCGTTTGTGGTGCTGGGTGTGGGCGATTGTGTGCTCACACTGTGTTGGTTTTCCACTTAGGACCTCTGTTCACTGCCTCCTCTAGGATCTTCTGACCTGCTGTCCTGACTTCTGCAGTTCACATATCCAGGACCCTTCCTTAGGGGTAGAAATACAATTTCTAATAGCACACTTACAGTATTTGAAGCACTGCTTCCCTGGCGCTTTCCTTCCAGGAAAACACCATCTCCTCCCAGCACTGTTTCCCATCCCGCCTTCCTCCCAGAACATGTTCTTCCCATTTTCCCTCCACACCTCTGAAACAAAGGGGGAAAACATGGCATGCAGTTAACAAGATAAAGAAGAGACGTGAGGCAGAAGCAGGCAAAAGAAAGCAAAAGGGAACTCATAAATAATGTTAGTGTATTCAGGGACCAGTAATATTTACCGCATATTTGTGAGCTAATAGGTACTGTATATCTGAATTTTGGGTAATTTATTTCTGGAAGCTCAGGGGACTGAGATGGACAAGCAAGCCTACCGCATGTGTTCAGCAGGGAATAAATGGAGATGGGAGCGGTTACAGAGCAGTTCCTGCTCTTTCATACTCACGCAAATCTCTTGTGTAAAATCAATAGGATCAGAATTTCAATCGATAAGTTTCATTTCAATGGTTCTGGCCAGACGGCATTATGAAAAGTGCCGTATAGGAAAAGCATAATCAAGAAATCCAGAGGCAGTGTCCTCATGAGATGGCTGCATTTACTTCCCATCTTCTCCAGCAGCTTGCCAGCCTTGGAGTCATATTGGGATACTCTCCAAGGGTTTTACTAAGGGAATTAGTCTTTTGTATCAGCCTCTGGCTGCTTATTATCTGACAAATTTGTAGCCTGCGCCTCCTGCCATGGAGAAAATTATTTCTCTTCTGCTTGACCAGTGCGGTGTCTGTACTCAGCCCTTTGTCCCATGTACATCCCCGCCACTATGCAAATATCTGCTAATTTCTTTCTTAAGGGAAAATCAGAAATGGGCAAGTCTTCTCCTTGCTCTCTCAGCTCTCAGAAAGATTCAGGGGAGCAGCTGTGAAATTGAGCCATTTTTGAGCCATTTTTATGCTGCTGCTAATTGAGCAGAGCTGATGGAAATGTTTCCTTTGAAATTTTCTTAGAGGATAATTTCATTTTTTGAAAAATTTGCTTATTCATGACAGACAAATTTCAAGAACCTGAAAAGAAAAAGGCTTGCCTCCCCCACCAAACAATCAAAATATGTACCAGCCCACTTGGCTTTTGAGATAAATATGTTGGGTTTTGTTGCTGAAAATGATGTTTCCATTTTTCAGGAGCTGACAGAAGTCCTCTTTTAAGAAAACATGGTTGCTGGCAGTAACAACTTCAGATGAAAATAGGCACTTTATTTTTCTTAAATATGACAGAACCTCTCCATAAAGGGTGGGGAGGAGAACCTTTTTTCTGGCCATTCCTGGAATTAAACTATTTCACTCGATGTGCATAAGGAACACGCTTGTTTCTGCTTGGACTGTTATCTTTAGAAACCTAAGAGTCAGCAGTGTATTTTAAACCAAAGTCCTTATTCTCCTGTGTCTCTGATCTGTGCCTCGGCACAAACAGGCTTCTTTCTGCAATAATTTTTCAACCATTCTCATAGAAAAATTAATCAGATAGTCATTTCTTTAAGAAGTGAAGGATGGTAAACAGAACTGATGGATGCCTTTGAAACAGACTGTGCCAAAGTGATGTTGTGGGATAGATGAATACTTTGTGATCTCAGGTATGTTGTCTTCCTGCGGGTGATGGGTATCTCTAATGATTCTCCTGGCTGCATCCAGACTGGGGAGAGACTTGCTCTGTAGCACACCTCACCGTCCCAGGCTCTGACTACCCAGGTCAGGCATTTGTAGAGTGCTCTGGCTTTCTTCCAGCCCAGGCTTCTTGTTTTCTTTCACATAGAAACACAGGAGGTGGTGGGATGAGGTGGGAGCCAGGGAGCACATCTGGATCCAGGACTTAGGAAGCCCATCTGGGTCTCACAGTCCAGACATGGCCTCGGGGAGCAGTTGCAAACCCCTGCCACTGATGCCAGCATGTGTTCTTGGATGCCACCAGTGCATGCCTCACAGCTTGCCAGGAGCGGGTAAAACAGCGGCGGGGAAACTATCCAGTGGGCCTCAGGAAAGATGAATCTTTGACTTAAAGTCCCACAGCTACCACAATGCTCCCACCACCACAACTGAAATTGCAATAATATTGGAGGGAACAGCACATTGGATCCCATCCCCGTAATTAGTTGATATTGCTGGTTCAGCATATCCTCAGTGGTGGGTGGTATGAAGAGGGAGTGGGGCAAATCCAGGATGAGGTGACCATAGGAGGCAAGCTGCAATGTTTTGCAGCTTGTCTTTCCCCTCCTACTTCAGGGTTGTTCTGTCCAATCTATAATCTTATATTCCTTCAGTACGGTTTTAATGCAGATGCTAATGGAATGGCCACCAATCCCATGGAGAGACAGCAAGGCATTCTAGCAGATCTCACCATTAGGAAGTTTTCCCCGGATATTCAGCCTAATTTTTCATTCTTTAAATTGATGTCAATTATCCCCCAGCTAAACCTAGTTATGCAGTGGAAGACAGGTTTAAAATACTGAATGATCTCACTAAATTGGAGAAATGGACAGAAATCAATACAATGAGAGGCAATAAGAACACCCATAAAGGTTAAGTGGTTGATGGAGGAAGGATTAATGAAATGCACAGATACTAGGTCAAATTGCAAATACCCTTACTTCACTCTTACTCACTCCATACCCCACAAATATGTTCTACTCCGGCAAATCAAATGAGGAAGCACCTTAGAATTTGACTAGCAACTTGGAGAAGTAGAGACCAGTATTAAGGGAAGAGAAGGTGTAGGGTGGGTTTACTGTAGGGAAAATTGGCATCAAAACAAAAATGACATGTCAATATTAAAAAAGCCCCAAAACTGTGGATAAGAATATGACCTGCACTATACTTGGTGTCAAGAAGCTGGACAGCCTGACAAGTTTAGAGAAATGCTGAAAATCCTACTTTTGTTGTTAGTTTTTCATGCCTATCTGGGTTGATGATGATAACTACAGGACTTGGGAGTCACTGACAGCTCCCGTCTCAGAATTAGGTGAAGTTTTGGGGCAGGGCTTATGGAGCTAGAAATGTTTGCCATCTGGAGTGGCAGTGGTTAACACATTTGCATGACAGAGAGATACAACAGCTTGTCTTCAAAGTACTTAGAACTAACTTTAGAAAGTTTTGTGTTCAAGTCTCTCATGCCACAGAGGAGAACAGAGAGAGATCCGGATGTAGTCAGGGGAAAATAACAAATGCCAAACAGAAGATCTGCCAGGGAAGCCGAGGAGAACTGCATGTACCAGGGCTGGAGGAGCTCTTGGAGCTGGTCTGTCTACCAGTCCCAAAAGACAGCAGCTGAATGAAAGCACTGCTCTGGACTGTGGCTCACACCAATGATTTCCCAAGGATCCACATCAGTTTCTGCACAATAAAGTTTTTTTTATATATAAAATTAAAGGTTTCTACTACTAATTGTGAAAAGAAATGTATTGTGTGGCCTGAAATAAGACATTACCTAAGTCTGCAGAGAGCCCCAAGTTATGGTTTCTCAAAGTGAGAAAGAACTTATCAATAACCCTTAATGAGGTGTGAACTCCTCTCCTTTTTCTGCAGTGACTTTCAACTCCAAGCTCTAAGGAGACTCTTCAGTGTCAATGTTTTCCATTTTCTAGTGGTTCAGGGACACGTGGCAGATAAAGAGAAAGGCTTGTAGGCCTACAAAAAAAATCGGAAGCTAAATGATGAACTGTTTTTGCTGCTGATCATTGAGAGGAAATCAGTACAGATTCCCTTATGGGTATTTTCATTTTTGGCAACAGGTTTACATAAAGATGCGCTATTTTCTGTCTCTTCATCTGATCCAATTTCTGCTTGTATGGTAGTGCAGATATCCATACTTCGGTGGTGATGTGAGAACCTAAATGGAACAGAACTAGAAGTGGAGAAGAAGCTTACTTCTATCCACTTTCTGCAGTAAGAAACATATAATAGCATGAATGATTCAGCAGGTGCACTAGTAACCTTGAAAAGCCATGAAACTGAAGCTATACAATGTTGTCCTTCAGGCAAGGGTGAGATAGTGCCAAAAATGAGGCAGGGTAGCTGACCTTGGCTTGGGGCTTAAGGAGGACGAGGACCCTGTCAGCCCTTTACCATTCCTATTTCCGCAATATCAAGGGTGATGATTTAGTAGGAATGAAACAATTCCTGCCATGATCCAGGAACGCTCGTTAGGGGCATAGCCTTGATTCCTCTGTGTAGGAAAATCAGTCATTGCTTGGTCTCAGTGAAACCAAGCTTAACCTTCTGCATTAGGCATTCAAGCTCAAACATGCAACTGATTGCATACAAGTATCATTTCATTCAGCTACTGTCACCAGATGCAAGATTTGGATAGACAATTTAAGCAGCTCCATTTACAGCACTTCAGGAACATTCCTGGTTTTATATCAATGCTATCCAGAAACCTTGCAGCTCTCATTCACACAAGTAGTCCTGATGAGTGATCTTATTGAGGAATGCTAATTCAGTCCCTGAAAATATGAGTGTATACTTACTTCACAGCTCTCAGAAGCTAAATCCAAGTACAAATATACCATTAGTTACATACAACTCCTGCTCTTTTTCTCCGCAAAAACCTTGTGGCTTTTTTTTGCACAGAATTATCACATTGTTCTTCTATTAGAAATACGTGTTATAATATTTAAAATAAGCATCAGCTTTACCAAGTGTTATTTCAGTGTCATGCAGTGCTTCCTGATTGTAAGTACTGATGTGATTCACGAAGGCTAGCTTTAGCTGACAGAGGCTATAATCAGTGTAGGAAAAGAGACACTCCTGCAGCAGAGGACGAATAATGGGAATCATCTCTCACCTTTGGTTCTGAGGAGAGCCGATAGAGACTGCCTGTCCTTGGCTGAAGTTAACCTTCTTGTGAGCATCCCTCACAAGGACTTGCTTTCACTGGGAGGGAATGGGGGAGAAAAAATTCTGCACATGCGAAACAGGCAGTGTTACTCTGAGAAGGTCATACTGGGGGAAATGACATCTCAGTCAAGGATGAAACAGTACCTGAAGCAAACTCTGTATTTGGAGTATCAGTGCACTCAGTTAATATCAAAGTTTTGGCTGGATGCTAAACAAAATCCAGGTTCAAAAAGCAGGAAGAAAAAATTCATGCAGAAAAGATCCATCAAAGGTCATTAAATACACAAAATTACTGCCTCTGGCTAAAGATGTCCCCAGGTGACCAGCTGTCAGGAGTTGCAAGTGCGAGAGGAGAGGGCTGCTATATACATGCCTTACTGACATACCCTCCTACCGTGGCCTCTACTGGCCTCGGTGAGAATCGAGGAGACTGGGCTGGGCAGCCCATCAGTCCAGCCTGGTGTAGCCATCCTTACCTACCAAGTTTGACCATGGCCAGGAAATACCAAACTTACCAAGAGGAGTGCATTTCCCTAGAGGGCTGCTGTTTGCTGTTTCTCATGGCTTCACCAGGCAGCAGCAAAACTCCCCTTGATTTCAGTGGTGTCAGAAACTTAGCATCTGGCCAGCTCAAGAGAGTTCTGCATTAATGATTAAGACGTTGAAAAATGCATCGTCACAACATGAAGAATCCAGACTTCTGCAGTAGTCCAGCTTATCTGAGATATATTTGACTGCTGTCTGGACCAGAAGATCCCAGGTTTGGCTGAAAATGCTTATTCTGTGGCTGAAGAAGTGTTTTTCAAATGTACTGCATGAATTCCCAGATCTCCCAACAGAATTGTTTCCAGGAGCTTTGGATGCTGGGGTGGTCTCTGGCAACCTGCATCGATAGTTCACATGAGTATTAAGCTGGCTGCCCCTTGCTTTCTCTCTCCTTGAATTCTTTGTGGAATGTTGTGTTCTTTTCTTCACCTCCTACACTGTTGGGGACAATTACACTGAGTTATTAAACACCTGCCCTATTCCACCTTTCAGCAGGAGGTGACATGAGACATAGATAGTCCTATAGTTTGGTGTTCATATTTGGGATGAACAGCATTGTATAAATGCAAGATATTAATAGGTTCTTGATTTTTCAGTAGACCACCTTTGGAAAAAGGTAGATGATCCCTTAGCATATACTCAAAAATGGTGTTTCTTTCTACCCTCTCTGCTTTGCATGATACGAAAAACCAAATAGGTCAATGAGAGGGTTTTTTGAAGTACTGAAGATAAATGTGGTAGGATTTAACCTCCGTGTGCAAAGCTGGAAGTTGTTTGGATGAAGGTACTGAGAGAAAATTCAGGCTGGATGTAAGTCCGCTGCCTTCAACAGGCTGATGCCAAGGTAGAATTAAAATGTGTTTTGTCTAAGGCAGAGACTAAGTAAGCATCTTAGCAGCCATTTATTCTTCTTGATAATAATCAGTGATTGTGGAGGGTTTGGAGATTAATGTGACCACCATAGATCTTCTCTGTCCCAGGGCAGCCCTGACCTGCATGAACTTAACGCCAGAGGTGTGTGTATTTCAGAAGCCAGATCGCAATTGCACCTGTACTCCTAGCAAGAGGAGGGTGGTTCAGGGGGGATCTCTGGCTGCTCAGCTCCAGAAGCGTTGTCAGGCAAATAAAGCGTGCCTTGCCCTCACATCAGCCACGTGTACGTTAGCATGTGATTACAAAATAATCAAGCCAAAGCCCAACAAGCAACTGAAGATATGTCCTGGGCAGTTTTGACATAAAAAAATAGTGAGGTCATGTAATTCCTCTATCCATTGTAGCAAATGGATCATATGACTGGCTGGCTCAGGAATAACTACAGTTTTAATCTCTTACGGAAGCCTACAGCAAATCATTCCCAGTGAATCCCAGCTAAATGAACTATCTGTTATATATAATGATATAATGATATATTTGAGGAAGGAAAGATCTGCTTGCAAATGTGGCTATGCTGCTGGGTAAATGGGTTGCTCTGCTCACCCTCTGACCCAGGACAAGGCTCGGTGCGACAGGCAGGACCGTTCCCGTGTGCCCAGACAAGCCAGCCTGCTCTGGCAACGACCCTTCAGTCGATCAGGACTAGGCTGTGCCGACAAGGCACCCCTTGATTGCACCATGCCAGGAAGTCCTCCTGCCCTGGGGTACTCGGTCACCTTCTCGCACCTTCTCTGTCGAGCAAACAGCATCAGTGGTTGCTGGGTGATGCCAGCGCTGAACGGCAGTACAAACACATGCCTGTGTCACTGGGCTGGTCCAGGCAGGGGCCAGCAGACCGTAAATCTCTGCCTGTTTTTCTCTTTCCTTGTAAGAACTTCAGCCCCATGTCTTATTCTTGGACCCTGGCCTCTGCTGAGCCACAGTGAAACTGCAGTGTGTTTTCCTATGGAATAAAAGACAAGAAGGAAATTTAGTTGTACGTTACTGCTAGGAGGGTGACAAAGAGAACCCCAAATCCTGGGTGCCATCTTGAAAGGGGCTGCTTCCCTAAAAATATCCTTTACAATTTTTGTTTCAGTGCTACGGAGAAATACATGCCAAGTCCTCAAAGAAGCATTTGCTCAAGGTGCAGTAATAGAAATACCTTGCAGGAAATAGCAGAACAGGGCACTGAATCCTTAAATATGTACAGTTATCAAGTGGTATCTAAATCCCTTGGGTTATGACCATCGCAGGACATGTAAGACCCTACTGGCTCCCTCCTAAAATCTCTGTCAGGTCTGGTTCAACTAGACACGTAGGAAGAAGGATGGAGTGTCTCCGAATAACTTTTGTGATTGTACTGGGCAGATGGAAGTCTAACAAAATTCATTACTTTATAGAGAGAACTGGAAAAGCCTTGTCTGAGGGAAATCATAATCTGTGCAAATCTCAGATGTCTGAGATCCTTCTCCAGACTGTGTTTTACATTTCCTCTTTTCTTCCTGCTATGTTTTGTCCCCAGGTTTTCTCTCCTTCTCTCCTAACTCCCTTTCCTCATTTCATTCCACACTGTTATTCCCAGGTTTGTTTTCTGGCTCAAATTCCTGCTCCCCTTTAGAGAGCTTTGGGGATAGCTGGGAAGATGTCTGCAACCCACAGATAAACAATCTCCACTGTGAGTAACTATTTCAGCTCTCGCTACGCAGTGACACAGGGTGCTGTCTCTGCCTGTTAAACAGAAACCTTCCTTTGGGAGCGTGTCCTTGCTATCTAGGAAGCTTTTATCTTCCAAATACTTTTAAACCCACACTTGAGTCTGAGTTTGCCTGCCTCAAGACAAAACTCAGTAGATGTTGTCAGCAATGCCAAGGCGAGATGATGTGAGTGCAGGTGCCGGTGCCCTGCTCTGGTTCTGCTTGCTTTCTGCGCTGCCAGGAAGCCGTCTGAAGGTGGTTAGACGGGTTTTATTTGCACAAGGCTGGGTGCTGCGGGAATCACGTTCACATGACTTCAGGTCAGCTTAGAACAGGGCAAACCCTGTTTGCTGAGGTGGGGGACCAGGTCTGGGGAGCAGCAGGTGCCCAAACCCCCCACTTTGGGTCTCCTGAGAAGCCTGTCCTCTGGGCCAGGTTTGTGCAGTGAAATGAAGAGCTGCAGGTTTGTGGCACGCTGACTGTGTTCCCGTGGCTGTGGCGTTTCGGGAAGGCATAGCAGCATCTGCATTATAATTCCTAGTTTTCCTTGCCAGGAGATTTGCCCTGTTGCCGTCCCTGTGGTGGTGGCCCTGGGTGGGCACTGTGTAAGAGTGGAGCAGCTGTTTCCCACTGGCAAAGAGCAACCAAGGCAGCTTCCATCTGTGCAGTGCCTTTGCTGCTACAAATAGTTTTGCTTTTCCCCTGTGGCAGGACAATCTTACCTTGGTTAGCTCAGCTTTGTTGAGAGAAGGAAGCTGAAGGGGTAGGAGTTATCTGAAACTCCCACTCATCCGCCTGGTACATTGCTTCTCTTGCAGAATATTTAGCTTTCAGGCCATGGAGACTGCATCAAGCTTCATCAGCTGATGTTGAACATTTTTGAAGTTTCAATTGCTTCCTTGCCTGAGATGGAGCTATCATTTTTATTGCTTTGGTTGCTTAGGCAAGGAAAGGGAAAGATGAACAAATCAGTACAGCCCTCTTGAATTAGGATTGATTTTCATGAATTCATCTTGTTGATTTTGAAACACAATTGTTTCTAAAACATTTAATTGATTGAGGTTTTTTTCCTTCTTTCTTTTCAGCAGCGTTTGTCCTCAGCCATTTGCCACTGCTGGGAGAGGGGAAAAAAAAAGAAAAGAAGCTCTGTGTGAGATCAAGATTTCAATGCATTACACACCAAAACATTTGTTGCTATTTACTTTTAAAAGTGCCCTTCTGAGGCAGCATGGCTAGAGCTGCCATCTGTTCAGGATTACGCTTCGGAACTCCTGGTTTCTTTGCAAACCTCCTGCCCGGCGCTGCTCCGTCTGCCAAGGGAAGAGGTGGTGGGGAAGGGGCTGGCCACAGGGGAAAGGCACATTTACAGCTGGATCTGCAATCCTGGCCAGGTTGTCAGGGGACCATTGAGATGGAAAAAGATTCCTGGTAGCAAAGGTGACTCCAGAGCATATTTTCTAAGGTTCACTGAGATGTTATGTGTTTGTTAAAATGAGAAGACCAGGATGGGAGCATTGCTATTCATCTCTGCTATTGAAGCAGACATCAGGGTGATTTGGCAGGCATATGCTGGGGCCCCTATGAAAGCCTCTGCCCAGCTCAGCTCCTGAGCTGCAAGAAGTGATGGCAAGGCAGAGCTTTTCAAGGCACAGGTGGAAAACACCAGCCCCCAAAGCAGCAGGAATGTAACCACGTCCTGGAGTCCATTGCTCAGGCAGGTGCGAGCATCTTCCAGGGCTGGAAATCCCTCAGGCAGCAAGTGTGTACATCGTTCGGTGAATTGACTGAGTGAGGTCTTCTTCAGGAGCCAGTGCAGGCTGTGTTTAGCTTTGTGCTTTGCGAACAAAGTGCTTTTCAATGCAAGAAGTGCGAGGTTTCGTTGCGGGGTGGTCTTTTTCTCTCTTTTCCAAAATAGGTTTGTGCAAAATGGCTAAGCAAAGTCTCTGGGCTCTCATTTGGCAAGAAAGAGGATCAGCTCCTGTTGCCAGACATACAGACCCTGCTGTAAACACACAATTTTCACTGTCTCCAAGAGGCTGCACCAGTCCCTGCGGGCGCTGGGAAGCTTGAGAGTCTCAGTGACCAGCCACAAACCCACTGGAGGTGTTGGCTCAGCACACAGCATTTTCACCCTGCTTGGATCTGCCTTACAGGCTCTGATGGCAGCAGATGCTAATTATTAACATGGCAATCGTCGCCTTTGTGGCTGTAACTCTCCTCTACTGGTCTCTCTTGTACCCTTAGCCCATCCCAGCGCCGACATTGCTGATATGAGAAACGGTTAAGCCACTCAGGAGCTCTGCAAGCCTGGAGGTGGGTCTTTATTTACCAACTTTACAAACCAACAGAGGCGCTGAGAAAATAGAGGCTGGAGCAGCTCCAGCAGTGGGGTATTGCTTGAGCGTGCATCAGGGAACCTGAGCACAGGTTTCTGCGTGGTTCAAAGGGTCCTCATTTTTCCAATGCCATCTTCTGGGGCCAGATTTATGAAATTGCTCTGAGACGTGAAAAATGAGCGGTGTATTTTTACAAGTTTTACAAGTGTTCAGCAAACAGGAGCTCTCGTTGTGCCAGTGCAGCGCAGATGTAGGAAACTTTTTTCTCTGGGCCTGATTTTGGGTGCCTTTTTACATTTTGGACATGTGGGCTTGATGACCTGGGGGAGGTCTGAATTATGGCAAATGCAGTACCCTGGTTGCTCTGGGTCCCCTCTACGTGCTCTGAGTCCCCAGTACACTTCTGCTACAGAGGCTAAATGGATCTGCTTTTCTAGTCTCTTACCCAGATTTGTAAATACAGCCAGATATAATAAGCTTTTTAGAGATGGACAGAATTTAAGCTCCCGATTGCTTGAGCAGTTTTTAAAAATTGCCCTGATGTTTCTCAGCTACTTCAGTAAATTAGAGAAATGCATTCTCTTATATGCTTCTCATCTATTTACTTACACTTCCGCTGTACAGAAATTATTTGCACAGATAGCAAAGAGGCAAGCCAAGGTCCGTTAATGGCACCATCACCGTTTATAGCAGTGCTGCCATTTGGGGGATCTGTTCTTGCCGTGGATAACCCAGGCTGTGCAATCTTCACCCCCCAGAGCAGCACAGCGGGCTCAGGCATGCTCAGCGCTAGGACCCGGTGTTTAGGAGCAAGCCCAGGGGAGAGGGTTCGGTTTCAAACGCTGGGGCAGGGAGAAATCAATGTGATTCTCTGGTTTGATTCTCAGCTTTCAGTAGTAAGGAGCTGCTCTACATTTGGTGTGTGCAGTACAGCTGCTCCAGCGGAGCCCTGTGATGGCCTCGTCCAGCTATTTCGCTTCATCCACGCACCGGATTTTTATCAGTTTATCACTAATCACTTTATATAAGCATGGTGGAAACATATGCAAGGTTGGGCATGTAGAGGTTTTGCACTAGTTTAACCGTGTTGACTCAGAAAAGAGTTTCTATTAACCCGGTAGAGGATCTGTGAGAAGCTGGGGATGGGGAGGAAGTACTTGGCTCTTCTAGTGGCCAGTGCTGCGAGGTGCAATCATTTAGCAGAGCTACTCTGGAACTAAAATGCATATTAGACCTTCTGTACTCCTCTAGGAAGATATTTTTCCCCTCTGTGTCTGTGTGTTGATAAGATCTGGACTGAAAGTGTGCTGGTGCTCTTCCAGATAATATCGCCAAATGCAGAGGAAAGAAATAATGAACTTCCCGCATGGGTACCCAAGGGCTTGCAGGGCTCCTGGTGACTGCAGGGACGCTGGCTGTGGGCAGAGTGGGAATCAAGAGCCACCTTGACAGCACTGGTCTGGGGAGGCATCAGCCAATTTTTTTCTCAGACTAAACATATCAGGCAATGGAGCCAGCAGCAAACTGTGTCACGAAGAACGTAAAATACTGGCAGCGTCTCAGGCCTTTCCGTTAGAGCTGGATTTCCCGTCTCCTCTCCCTTCTTTCTCAAGCCCATGTTGCTACTGCTCTTTCTTTAAGAATTAAAAGCATGTCAGATTCTGGCTTCTATCAGGTCTTTGTGTTGTCAAACCTGGTGTCCTGGCAAGATGCTGTGCTGCAGCCCAGGAGAGTCTCAGGGAATCTGCTTTCTAAGGTTATGAAATCAAGGCTTGGATTGTAATACAGAATTAATCTTTTCAAATTCCCCTTTAGCACATGCAGTTCTGACCATCTCTGTATTAATATTTTAAGTGGGTTTTATAAGCTGGCTTGAAAAAGCGGGGCTGAAGGAGGTAGGGTAGATTGCCTTGTCCTTGCTGGGAAACAACACTGTTTAACCCTTTGGGTCTGGTACATGTGGCTGGAGGGACTGGGATTTGCTTTTTGCTGAAGACTGAAGTTAAATTTGAGAGGTGCGTGGGAGATGAGACACGAGTGTGACCTTTCCCATACCAGGTTCACACTGGGGTGCTGGGTCAGCACGCCAAGGCTGACCAGCATCGTGGTTTGCAGCCTTGAACATTTTCCATCGAAGGCCAGGATATAAGATCCTACACAGAGGTCCTCACGGAGCTGCATGGAGCACCCAGTCCTCGCTCCACCAGCACCAGCAGCACGGCCAGATTTAGCCCTGCTTTAGCGATGCGGCTGCTAGCTTGAGCTCAGGATTCAGCAACTCTTTGGGCAGAGATCAAAGACTTCATCAGAGAACGGTGGTGCCGTTACTTATGCTTCAAAATGACACAAACCATCAGCAAGTCTCGCTGAGGGGATGTGCAGGGTGGTGAATCCCTCCCTATTTCTTGCTGCTGATGCTTAGGAGGTGTTTTTGATTTTCGGATGCACGATTGTGTTCCTCAGATGTCATGCTGTGTTTAGTTATTTAATTAGTCATGCAAATTTCACTGGAATTTTTGTACATCTCACTCGTTACTCTAGCAATTAAAAGGCTGCTTTGATGAGCTTCTCTTGCAGTGTGTGGTGCAGTGGAGCCTGCTCAGAAAGGTTTGGATGGGGTGGGTGGTGAATTGACGAAGGGGCTTTACTTTCTGCCTTGCTGAGGGAGCATCAAAGGTATGGGAGAGGAGGGGTCCCATGCCGGTAGCAGAAGATCCCACATGAATTTGTACGCTGTTGATTTACCAGCACTTGGGAAGTTGAAGATAACAAGCAAGTTTCTGTTGGAGTAAAAAGTTGGCCTGGGGCACTGAATGAACTCATTACTTGCAACATTATTGATGCCAGTGGGAGTCCCAGGGAGTCCCTCACAGGATGCATCATCAACTGTCCAACTAGGCAGAAACCTCCCAGTTTCCCCAGATTCCTCACTGGGAATCAACGTGAGGAGATTTTTCATGGACAACAATGAGCTTCTCTGAGAGAGAAAGATCCAGGGCCATTGCAATGATGCCTTCAGACCAAATTGTGCATATCTCCTAGTGTAAATTGGACAAAAACTGGCCAAGGTAACTGGAAGAGCAGCAGTCCTCAGGCTTATATGATGAGGGCAATTATTTTCTTGGGAGTATGTGTATGGATATGTGTCCAGGCTAAGAAGGAACATTTGCAGGTACCTGTCCTGCTAGAGGAACTGATGGGGAACAGGACTAGTTTCCAGTGGCCCATGAGGCCAGAAAGAAGAGGACAGTTGTATTTCCTCACCACTTTTGGCTCTGGAGCTGGTGGCTGTGGGATGGGATGTTGACGGCAGTGTTCAACCTGTGGACGTGGCTCATTATATGGAGTGCAAGTCACTTCTGTGGATGGGTCTGAGTTTTATGGGCCAAGAGAGCCTTGAGGTTAGAAACATGTTTTGTTGGTTCTTGAATGGCAGGAGAGACCCTCTGGACAAAGGGTGCTGAAAGGGCACAGCCGGGTGAAGTGCTGGGCACTTTAATTCAAGCCAGTATCAGTGGGCCTGAAGTGAAGTCAAAAGCTTTGGTTATTGGTTCTTTGGAAACCCATTTATCCTGCCTATCATCCCCTAAAATTAGGTTTTGTTTCTCAGCCCTTAATTGCTTTACTTTGTCAAATATTGTTTGATGGGAAATCAATCTCAGTGTTTTTGCCATTGCTTTTCCAAGGAAGCCTCCCCTTTCTCCAACGTATTCCATTAATATTTATTGCACTGGCAGGTAGGTTCCTGAATTAAAGTTTCTGTTATTTCCCCATCTCCCTGATGCTTTCTGTGTACTTTTGATCAATGTTCAAGTTGCTTTCACTCTATAAATTTATTGCCCTACATTTGTTGTTGCAGCCTCTAAGCTGCAGATGTATTTTACTTGCAGGTCTCCTGAATCCACATCTCCTTAGCGCTGTCTTCTTCAAGCCTCTTCTGCCTCTGACTCTTTTAGATCCACTGTAAAGAAGCAGCTGCTTAGGACCTTGTCACCCACTGCTTTAATCGATGCTGTATTTGAGCCATGTATCTGTCGATATTGGGGGCTAGCTGGGGACAGATTTCATGTTGGAAGGAGGTGAAGAAGTTCTCCGTGGGGAAGGCATTAGCTTGAGACGCTGTCCTGTCCCAAACAGAAACATGGCATTGGGCACACAATGATTTTGGCATGGGTGACCGAAGTGCAAATTCCTGCCTTTCCTGGCCCAGTGGTACTGAGTTTTAAGAGCTAAACCCGGCCCTGAGCTGGGCTCTGCTCTGTTTTGGAGAGCAACAACTTCTGTATGTCGATGTGAGTGAATCACCCCATCGGGGGTGAACGCCTGCTTCTCTTTGCTGTCTGTCTTTCCCCATAAACTCGGGATGAGTAACAGAGATCCAGGCTAGCCTGCAGCTTTGCCTTTCGGTATGGGAACAGGCACGGTCATTGCTGGTTTTGCAGTAACGCCCTGCAAAATCAAGGCTGTCGTGTCTACGTGGTGTCCTGATGTGTTGTGCCGAAGCCACTAAGACGAGTGCAGGGAGCGTGGCTGGAGGGAGCAGGGGAGGCACTTCTGCTCACATGGAGCCGGCACGATGCTCTGGGTGTGTGAACGGCTGCTTCGTGCCTTTGTCG
Source organism: Balaeniceps rex (assembly GCA_013401315.1). NCBI lineage: Eukaryota > Metazoa > Chordata > Aves > Pelecaniformes > Balaenicipitidae > Balaeniceps > Balaeniceps rex. Next base: position 36,395 of record VYZW01035419.1, on the reverse strand, counting down.
GTGAGATGCTTGATTACTCTCACTGGGAATGAGACTTCCTTCCTCCTGGAAATCCTGGTAGCTGGCTGGGAAAGCAGAGGAATCAGTCAGATGAATCCACTGGGAAAATTCACAGAATAGAAAAATGCTGTTTCTGCCTTTTGGAGCTAAACAATTCAGGGGCCCAGCGGTGAGCATCTGAAGGGTCTTAGCAGGACGGGCTCTGCCCCATAAACCGCAGCCCTGGATGAGAGGTGCTGCGTGGTGCCGGGGCTGGGTCCAGCCTGGGAGGTGAAGCTCCCTGAAGCCAGCGTTAATCTCCTAAAACCAACCTCTGCCTTTTGGGGCAGAGGAGTGGAAAAGGTGCACGGGGTGGGGACTGGGATATCAGCATTAATATAGCAAATGGCTTTTGTAAGCTGCCTGAAAGAGGAGAGAGGGTGTTGGCTGGCAGCACAAGAGCTTGGCTTTTTTTCCCTCCCAGGCAAGCTGTCGGAGGGTGTGTGCTCGTGCACTGCAGCAGCCGGGCACCGCGCAGGCCGGCAGCTCAACGGCAGCAGCTCAACATGGGCTGGCTTTCCCCCCATCTCCTCTCCTCCTCCCATGCTCTGAACCCCCGTGCCATCCCCGCGACTCCTGCTCCAGCAGCATGCAGGGGTGCTCTGGCCACCCTGCAGCCCCCGAGGAGGGGATGCTGTAACCCAGCACCCTGGGGACAGCACAGGGCTTCCGCAGGGGGACCGGCACATGGGGCAATACGTTGCAATGGAATAACATTTTAGATAGTCAATAAAAACCAGAATGATCACCGGTTTGTTACATGAGGCCACCTATGATCCAAGGACCTTCAGATCACTTAGCAATTGAGGATGGAGCAAGCACAAAAAGAGAGGGAAAAGGCATTATTTAGTAATAATTTAGTAATAATTTATTATTTATTTATATTTCTGGTTGGTTCCCACGTCAGCACGTGGGTCAGTGTGGGGACATGTGCTGTATGCTGTGCTTTGGTAAGGGCTGGGTCCCAGCTGCGTGCCCCAGCACAGGGCTCTCCTTGCATGCTCTGGGAGCCAAAAGCCAAATTTTAAAGGAAAGTGAAAAAAAGGGAACTTTCCCAAAGTCCCAGAGGGGAGATGAAGTTTGTGCAGCCCAGTGAGCCACTGAAAGCTGGAAAAACTAGGATGGGAGGACAACGTCCCCCCAGATGAGAGCCAAGAAGACACCAATTTCTGTGCCACCTTCCTCAGTCCTGGCTGTTTTAAAAAGCCATTTTCTTCCCACCCGTCTCTGAGCTAAAACCCCAGCCTCCAGGGCATGCACTTGCTGTATGGCTGAAGGTGGAGTCTGGCCCGTGCTGAATGCAGAGGGCATGTCTCCCACGAGGAAGATGAACCGGGTGCATTGTGGCCGGGCTGCCCCCAGCTCAGCCCTGGGCATCGACATGAGGGGAGCCACAGGCTGCAGCTCCCCAAGGCCGCTGCCTTGGCTGGTGGGAGCTTCATTTCGAGTCAACGTTTGCTGAGTCAGGCCCTCGCTTTCGGTCAGGGGCGGCCACTGCTGCTTCCTGCAGCTCATTGTTCGGCCGCGCTTCCTTCCTCCCTGGTCCCATGCCGGCGAAAGAGTGGGATCCACCGGCTGTGGGATGAAGAGTTCAGCTCCCAGGTGCTGCTTTGCCCTGTTTTCAACACACCCCTCTCTCCATCCTGCCACGGCAGCCGTTTACAAGGAACTTACAAGGTAAGGCTGCAGAGGAGGGGAGAGATGCTCCCTCCTTGCTCTGTCCTCTACCTGTCCTTAGATCCATTGGGCACCCAAAATCCACTGCTACCTTCTGAAACTAATTCCGAGGTGACAAGCTAAGTTGTGGCAACATCTGGGCAAAGCGTGCTTGCATGCCCTGACCAAAGCGTCTCACTTTGATAGCTCCCTATTTTTAGGCTCTGATTATGTAGAAATGGATGTTTTGGAGGAGATGTTCTTCAAAGGCTTTTGTGTCTTATGGAAAAAGAGAGATAAATACAAACGACTTGAAAAATGCTGAATGAATGATAGATGAAACCTGGCTGTGTCCAACTGGTAGAGGTTTTATGCAGAGCTCAGTCTAACTCATCATTTGGCACCTAAGCTTTGCTTAACCTCAGGTTTACAGAAGATAGTTTTAGTGCCTTTCAAATATGTCCAAACAGTCATTCAGTCCCATCTGTAACAGGAATTGTACCTTTCTCAAGGCCAAACAGATCTCATTTTTGCTCTGTTCAGCCAATTTTATCTTTCTTCTTTGTGTTGCTTCCTTTCAGCCCTCTTTGAATAAACCAGAGCTAAATTATACCCTGGAAAGAGAATGCAATAGGTCAATGGACATGATGAGCGGAAGTAGATTACTGGGGTAAGTATTCATTGCTAGAGGCTTCTGGAGGTAGCAGAGCTCCCCAGGGAAACACATGGCCTTGTGTAGGACGGGGCGATGACTGGAGGTGAGCAAGGCTTGGGATAAACCCTCGGTCCAGGGCAGAGCTGCATCCCTCCTGCTCCGGCTGTGCTTGGAGGCTGGTCTTATCCCCAGAAGATGCCTGGTCTGACCGGGTTACCTGTCTCATTTCAAGACCTGTCTTCAGCAAAGCCCTCCTAATTCAGCTGCTCCCAGCAAGTGCCTGGGCTCCCCGCAGGGCTGGCAAATTGCTTGGCAGTAGCTCACCGTTGCTGTACCGGCCACAGCGATGCCAGTGCATGTGGTGTGTGGCGTAGGGATGCTCGGGGAGGTTCGGCTCCTCCTGCTGTTGCTCACCTGGCAGAAAATGCTCCAGTAATCCAGGTTTTCTCATGGCCTTCTGGTTTATGGTACCCTGGCAGTATTTTTCAGCATGTTAATATCATCCTTCTTAATAAAAAGAAAAAAACCTTTGCCCATCTCACCTTGGGTTTATTTTCCTGTGTTTTCTCTTTTTCCCTTCCCTCTCCTTGCACTGCACTGCAGTTTTGAGCAGATAGCCCAGCTGGCCTTTCCAGACTGGAAGAAAGCCATTTTCAGAAAATAAGGGGCGAGGTTTTACTGTACATCCATTCTAAAAATAAAACTGCTCTGTATTTCTGGAGCATCTTTCAGCTGCTGATTTCAAAGATCCTTGAGATTCTCAATTAATGAAGCTTCCCGGCTCCCTCGGGAAGGAAGCACTGGGTATCATTATTGGTACACCCTGCGGAGGAGGGACTGTTGCTTGTTCTGGGTTTTGTACAGCCCCTGACACCACAAGGTCCTGCAAGACAAGAGGGGATATGAGGGGATTTGAGCCCTGGCTTGCCATTTACCAGATCCCAGCTGGAGCAAAAACTCTATTTATTATCCTAAATTAGGAGGTTTGGTCCCGTGCCACCCCGTCTGCATCCTCCCCCTGGCTCCCATCTCATATTTCAATTGCAAGAGCCAAGCTCACCTTCTTACTTTAATTTTTGTACAGCACTGGGCACAGCCAGGGCTTAATCTAGAATCCCCCCAAAATTAGAATGTGTTAAAATTAGGTTTTTTCCCCAGAACAGGTTGCATTTCAATGGAAGAGGGGACAATTCCCATGTCTGATTTGGCAGAACAGTGATACAACAACCCCGTGTGCAGGCTGGTGCGGACATACAGACCCATCTCAGGCTGCTCAACTGTCCTTGCAGCATTTCATCCCTGCAAAAACAGGAGAAAAGGATTCAGCATCTGTGTAAAAGCCTCCAACACAACCCCATGTACTGAGCAGGCTTTCAAGGGCTTTTTTTTTTTTCCGCATGAAGTGTCCTTGAAATACACCATTTCTCATACTAGATGCTTTTTAAAAGCTTTGAAGGAGCAGGATGGGAGCAGTGCAGAGCAGCAGAGCATCCTGGCTGCTCGCCCCATGGTGCTGTGGAGCACCCCGAGCCCCTGCCCTGGGCGAGAGGCCTTGCCTGGCTCTTAGAGCAACCAGCAGCATGGCCTCCCCATGTCCTCCGATGGACTCAAAGCAAGGAAGAGCAGGAATGGGAGAGAGCAAACCAGAGCCCTTGGGACCTCTTCCAAGCCTCAGGGAGGGGGGGCGTGGAGGAGGTTTATTTTAAGAGCTGTGGCTGCTCTTCCCAGCTCTGCCAGTGGCCATCAGACACCCACGGGCTCTGGTATTGGGTGTTTTGTTGGGCTTGTGATGGGCTGAAAATGTTTGTAGAAAAGGGTTTGCCTGCTAGGGGGGAAAATGTGGAATTTTCTTTTTTTCAACCAATTAAATGCATGGAGAATGAAATATTTTTTCTCTAAACCCACCCCTTCCCCTTCCCAGACCAGCCAAACAATGTTTGAGTTATATCAAACTGATGGGTTGAAACTTCTTGATCTTTCTTAATAAGATGTCTTGCACTCCTTTGGGGGGTAAGGCTCTGTGGGGATCACTCCCTGTCCATGACTCCCAGCAAGGGACATCTCCCACTCCCCCTCGGGCTACTCTGCTAAAGGCGGTGGAAGGAGGGATGGATATTCCTGGGAAAAGCAGGAGAGGGGAGAAAAACGGATGCTGAGGCTTTTTGTGTGGTGCGCAAGATCCTTAAAGACCTCAGACCCCGCGTTTCAGGGGTCGGAGCCCCGTTGAGGTTTCCCGTAGTTACAAATCCATGCTGCCAACTTCATTGCTGCTGTGCCTATGGATTTCCAACAGAGACTGCACAGCCCCGCAGCCCGCAGGACTCGTGGCAGCAATGTTTCACTGGCATGCAGAAGCGTGTGCGATCCCCACAGCCTTTGATATCCTCGCTCCTGTTTTCAGCTTTTTTATCTTTCCAAGAATCACTCTTTTCCAATCCTATTTTACTACCCCTGTAGCAAAGCTTTCATGTGCTGAGGCATCAAAAGCTTTTCTGAAGTCCAGGGTGAATCATGCCCACTCCTTCCACCTTCCCGTGTCTTTGATTACCTCCCGAGCAGATGATGGCCCTGCATCACGCGGTCTCTCCCAGCTGGTAGCCTGAGCTCAGCCAGACCTAGTCCTGGTGTAGGGGACCTCAAAACCATCCCACCTTCCTGCTGCCTGGCTGTAAATCATGAACCTAAATACCCATGTCCGTCCCACAACCAACTCCAGAGTCAGGAGTTGTTCAGGTGAGGAAAAGGGGAAAAAAAATTTTTTTCAAACACGATTTTCAGAATTATTTTTAGAGCCTAATGCTTGAATGTGAATCATGGGTTTAGCCATATGAAACTTCCTTTTCATCTTTTTACCTTATCGTTGTCCCAGCACACTCAGTTTTATCTGCAGTTTGACATCTTTTATACCCGGCCTTGCAGACAGCAGAAATAAGGGCAGATCTGCTCCCTAGCACTTGAAGCGCTGCGTATGCCGGGCATGCCGATTTGAAATGATAATCCTCTTTTTGTTGTATTTTTGCACTGTTTATTGTTACTGTATATATTGCTTGTTGTTTTAGTTTTCCATTTCATGCAAAATACATCCAAAAAAATGCCACGAATGCTTGAGGTCTGTTTGTTGTTCTCTGTGCTCAAAACTATTTCTTAAAAACTGTCGCCTTAAAAACTAACTTCTCTGGACTGTCTGCGTTTGCCCTTCACTTGCTGTCCCTCTGACTCACTTGCATTAGCACAAACCTTATGACCTTCCAAGCCAACTGCAGAACGGTCTTTGTTTGCAAAGGCTTGGGGAAAGACTGAGGGTATGTTCCCAGAAACAGGGAACTCGTCCCTTTACTTTGATTTGCTGGTTGGCTGGTTTAATTTGGTACTGTTTATATTTCTTTGATGTGGCTGGTGCTGTGGGTCTGTGATGTTCATACGGCTTTTCGGTGCTGCTGGGTAGTCATTATCCTGTCACTAACTGTCATGCTGCCTACAGCTTTTTGCGTGGCCTTTATTTCCCCCCCTGCATTTTAAGACTAAACAAAAATACATCAAATGGCATTTTGTCCTTTGTCTTTAATTTGGCCCAAACCTGTAGTTTTGGCAGTCAGGAGAGAGTTTCCATATGCACCGGCATGCAGAGCCTTCCTCTGCAGTCCTACCGAGGGAGCTGTGAAAAAAAAACCCATAACGTGTGGATTTACATCCCTGAGCCAGCCGTGTTTTGGGCTTCCCCTGACAGCTCTCCTTCTGCACACAGCAGTAAGCGTGGGTGTTGGTCCTCTCAGTGAGGCTTGCCCGGCGGTGATGCTGCTGCTGGGGGGCAGGAAGGTACCAGTGCCCACCAGCCTGCCCTGGTGGCCAGGCAGCCCTGGCGCTCAGCTCCTGCGTGGAAAAGGACCCCAGAAAAAGGGTCCAGGAAAGAGACCTATGGTCACTGCTGCTTGGTGGAGAAGATGGAGCCAGACCCATCAGAGATGCCCCGTGAAAGGAGGGAACCAGAGGACACAAGTTGCACACAGGGAGATTGAGGCTCTTTTCCCTGATCTGGAGTAGGAAGTCACTGATGTCCCCAGATAAAAGTGCGAAGCTCGATGCTTCTGTTCAGTGATGTTATACAACCTGGTGCAAAGAGATCTCATTTACTTTCTCCCATCAGCCTAATGTGATGATTTGGGAGAGGGGGAAGAGGCCGGGCAGTGATCTCCTGAACAGTTGGGCTGGGATTACACTTTTTCTCTTGAGCTCATCACCGTAATAACCAGGACCTCTGTTTATCAGCCCACCAACCGTGCCCATTTAGGAGATTACCATTTTTCCAATCTCATTTCTCATAAAAGAGGATTGCTGCCTGTTGCCTCCCTGTCCCAAGCCCCTTGCTTATAAGCGTTTATCTGCTCAGGGTGTTTATGAAGCCCCAAACAGGAAACTTCTGTTTATCCTCTGCGTCATCAAGAGCTGGAAACTCGACGGGATAATAACTCTTTCATGAACACGCGTACAGCAGCCCATCAGTAGACTTTGGCATCTTGCTGGTGTCAATAATACATATATTTGCCCTGCAGAGAGATATAGTGCTTATTTGTTTCTCTTTCCTGTCCCTTTAACTTGGCATGGGATTGGGGTTTCTGGCTTTCGGGGTGTCTGGTAGAAGAAGCAGGGCTTTTCACTTAAGGTTAAGGAGAGGTGCTGTTTCCCTCAAAGCCGGTGGCACTGAGGGTGTCCCCAGCGGCAGGGAGGACACCTTGCCCATGCAGTGCCAGCCCCAAGGCATTGCTGGCCCTGGCAGGGCATCACCAACCACTCTCGCCATGCAATTAGAGAAGCCACATGTGGAGACAGCTTCTTAAGATGCTAACACGAGCACCTAGCCTGGGAGAAGGCTGGGTAATGAATCATTTATTTGACAAAGCTCTTCCCTTTTCTCTCTCTGCAGGTTGCAGGGAAGATGTTATGATTCCCTTCACCCTTCAGCAGACAACTTTTGAACTACAGAAAATGCAGAAGTAAGTTCATTAGCGATATCCACCAGATGAAATTCAAGACATGAAGTGTTTTGACTAGCGCTGTTCAAATAGAGGAATCACTCAGGAGTATATTGCAATCAGTGCATTAAGATAAGATCCCAAAGCATTGGGTTTCCGGAGCATTGATTATAGATTAGCATCCCACTGCTTCAGAAACAGAGTCTGCAGTCCCTGTATAAACCAGGAGAGTCGACAGATACGGATGAATTCATGATGGAGAAGCAGAGAACACCAGAAAATACGTGTGTGCAGCACGAACCCCAGTGCCACGGCCAGCTGAGCATCACCAGGCATTTTATATGCACCAGAATATCATGGTACCCACTTTTTCTCTGGGGGCTGAGTCTTCCCCGTGGTGCTGGAGCTTCCCCACTGCCCCCCAGGACTTCGTCTTGCTGACCAAGCACGGAGCATTTTTTTGGTGAGGCTGCAAATGTGGAAACCTCGTGCGGTCGGTCAAAGCAAATTCATTCAAAGTGAATGAGTGCATGCCAAGTTTCTTTTTTTTTCGTTCTTTTTGGCTGTATTCACAGAACACAAATCTGCACGCAGGAATGGGAGCCGTGTTTCTAATTCGGTATGAAACTTTTATTCCCGCTTGGCGCAGAGCAGTTGCAAATGATGGAGGTTGTTCCTAATCCTCTGCCCTGTGCATTGAAAATGTGCTCCATCCATCCGGCACTCTTGGAAATGGAGTAATTTGCATTGCATAGCAATTTTCGGGAGATAAATACAAGGTTCAGTGCTTGTGGGGCCAAGGACGTGGCATCCTTACCGCATAGTACGCAACCAGAAAGCAAAGACAGCAGTGAAGCAACACGAGAAGTCTGGATTTCAGGAGCCTGTAAGTTCAAGGCTGCATTAAAAAAATTAAAATCTACTTTTGCCTTAGTAAACAGAGTATTTTCAAGATCCTGTTGGAGGAAGTAAGCACCTGGCTGCCTGCTTAGCAAGGAGACTTGCCCAAGTTTTGTTCTAGTCAATAGTATTAGCCGCATGTCTAGGGATAAGTACCTTCTTAAATAGTGGGGTGCTGGGGATTTGTGGAGCAGCCGTGCCCAAACAGGGTGAGTCCCACTGACCCCACCGAGTTTCAGGTGGTGCTGGTCATGAATGTGATGTGGGAACACACAGGGGTACGAAACGTCATGTGTCGGGAGTAGAGGTTGTCTCCAAATTCCTTCACCAGTCAAGAAACTGGCAAACTGAATAAAATGACCTGCCTTTTACTACGAGTAAATGTGTTCATACATCACCTAAGAGTACCACTTTTCTGCATCCCCCACCATAACCTCATGATTTCAGTTCAAGATGAAACCAGCCCCACAGCTGGACATAGCTGGAAACAATATCTCCTTTCTGAAAGTGTTATGGCCTTCTTTTTCATGCCCTTTCTTGAATTTGGATGTTTTCCTTAGAGATAACTCTTACCCAGGGGATACCCGCAGGATCTGTAAGAGGGTTTGAAAATCCTTATGGGCATTGGTACGGCTGCTAACACTGCCACAAATCACTGCCAAGGATCACTGCAGCTCCACGTGGCCATTGGCTGTGGACTGTTGTTCTCTTTCCTCCTTTTCCTGGGGCTGTATTTACTGGCAGAGCTCTTGTCTTCTCACTCCTGTGGTGGGAATCGAGGAAACATGTCCTGCTAACTGTGAGCGGGGTTTGCATCGCTGCTAGTGAGGGGCAAGGGCACGAATTCACTTTTCAGTGGTATTTTTTGTCTGGCGGGTGTCATAGCCCAGGGAAGGTGGCAGGTTCTTTGCCTGCATTTGCAGAAGTATTTGTGATTTAATAGTGGGGAAGGTGCAGAGGAGAGTGACCAGAGCGATGTGTCTGGAAACGTGGGGGAGAGTGATTAGTTTGATAAACTGCATAATTGTCAGAATTTCTGTTTCATAAAGGGTTTAATAGTGTGGGGGAACTATGGGACTTCCAGGCCCTGGAGGAGAGAAGGTGGAAAGGGGTAAGAAGAGCTCTGCATGCTGCCTGCTAGCCTGGTGCAGTGGGAACGAACCCTTGCTCCTTCACCAGCCCAGCTCCACAGAGCAATTCAATCCCTTCTGCAGTGCTGGATGGAGTAGAGCTGGTGCAGCATCTCCCCCGAGCTGCTCGGAGCATGCGTCCCTCCTTAGGCAGCCGAGATGCTGGCATGATGCCATTAAATAACAGTCTGGGAGAAGAAGCAGGCAGCTGAGCTGCAATAAATGTATGTAGGAGAGAGAAGGGTCAGGGTGAGGACAGCAGGGCTGTGATTATTTGCCAGAAATCTGTTTGAGACCTGGGGGCAGCAAGTTACAATAGGAAAAAGCCTCGTGTGTGGATCTTATTCCTCTGTTGGGAATGCATCCCTTGCATTACTCTGCATCTCCCCAGGCCAGGAGCCGGGCATTTCTAGCGTCCCACCTGCCAGCACGTCGTGCAGAGAGTGAGGCATGCCAGTGGGCCCATGCTGCCTGCCCCCAGGATCCTCTGAATCACTGAGCAGACGGGTTTGCTCCCTGCCCCGCCGCTCTTCACTGCTGCCGCCGGGCAGAAAGTATCACAAGGAGCGATGGGCTCGGGGCGATGCCAGAGCCAGGGCAGGAGGAAAAGGTGCCCATGGAAATGCAGGGTCTGACGTGGGGCATCTCCCGGGGGTGGGAGCTGCCCGGCCTGGCTGGCACATGTGTGACGCTGGTTTCCATGGAAACCCAGCAAAAGATGTGCTTCCGCAGAGGAGCCGCCAGCACCAGCGAGGCAGGGTGGCCTCTAGTCCCTGCTGCGGTGGCATGGGGGGGACTGTAGGGCAGAGGGGACACGTGGACCTGCTCTGGGATGAGCCACCGCAGAGCACATGCACCATGCTGCCCTTTGGGGGTGCTGCCCTGGAGGGAGGGGGATGTCGCTGTGATTAATTGTGTTTTATATGTCAGGGTGTGCTTGGGAATTGCACGGGTGTCCCATGCGGTTTCAGAGGGGCAGCGGGGGCACCCCGGGATGCAGAGGGAAGCCCTGGCATGTCAGGCCCTGGGATGCTCAGGCCTTGGCTGAGATCAGAGTGGAGCTGAGATCGGCTCCCTGGGCTATCAAGGAGGAGAAGCCAGGCTGCTTCATGGGGTTTTTGGGGTGCCTCTGTTTTTCCTTCCTCTAAGGGCTGCTCAGATTTTAATATTTCATTAAATTGCATTGCAATTTTCTCTCCATGGCCAATGGAGAGAGCACAGGTGGCAACTCATCCCCGTCTGGAGGCAGGTAGCAAAAGCCACGTCCTGGATGTCTCTGTCGGCCCCAGTGCAGGCAAGACATCCACCTCGTGGAGATGCAACGTCCCAAGCCCAATGGCTTTGTGCTTCCCATGACAACGTGGTCCAGGAGATGTAGCAATTGATACACTGCTCCACCCCGAGCAGGGCAGAGGGGATTTCTCCTGCCTTATTTCTTCTGCAAGGCGTTGCGGCTGAACTGCTCTCATAGGAGGCAGCTCGGGTTGGTGGAGGAGAGAGGGAGACAGGATTCGGCCCACAGGGACCATGTCCCCCCACGCCGGCAGCTGCAAGCTGACAGCCACAGTAAGGATCAGTCAGTCTGGGCTCATTTTATTGTCCCGGGAGGAAAGCAGGGTGAATCACCACAACTGAACACAGAGGTGTGCTAGGGGGGCTGCTGTACCTTACGCTGCCTGGGGCTCTCTTCTGGCTACGTGCTTTACAAGGGACCATGGGGCTTGGGGGTAGAAATCCAACTTTTAGGCACTGAGAGTTAGCTATGACCAGAGCCTATGACCATCCTGCATGGCCGGAGCACAGCACCCAGTTGCGCTACTAACAGGTGCATCACGTCCTAAAACCAGAAAGTGAACTGCTGGGAGGAAGACCCAGGCATCATGACACCCAGCCCAGGGACCTTGCTGTTTTGCCCACCCTTCCTTACAAACCTGGGCTCCTCCTGGCCCCCTGTGCTGTACATCCGCCCTCTCTGTTTCCTGGGGCTTGATCCTCTCTTTTCCCAGGATTGCTGGTTCCCAGTGGAAAACCTGCCTGCAGGGAGCAGTACCCACTCCGACACCCTCCAGTGTCCGCAAGGAAGGAGAGCATTTAGCGAGGATGCTCTTCAAGGTTGTAATATGGAGTAGATGCGCTGCGCTAGTGTTAAATTACGTGTTGGTGCAGAGGCAGCACTTCCAGTGGGTGAGGGCTGGGAGCACTGGTGTCACATGCTGCTGGGCCAGCTGGGGCGTGCGGGGACGAAGCTGTACCCATGCCCATGCTCTTGGCTCGGCGGTGCTGCCTTTCCCAGGGTCTCCTCCAGTCCTGTGCTAGGACCAGGAACCAGAACCAGCTTGGCAATGCATTTGTCCGCCGAGAGCCTCAGCTGCAGACTGAGGCTTCTCTTCACCCTCTGCTCCCTGATTTAGAAGCTCCTCAACACTGTTTTCCCCCATGATAGAATCATGGAATAATTTAGGTTGGAAAAGACCTTTAAGATCACTGAGTCCAACTGTTAACCTAGCACTGCCAAGTCCACCACTAAACCATGTCCCTAAGCTCCACATCTACACATCTTTTAAATACCACCCTGCTTAGTGCCCTAGTTGCGAGGCTGTTAGCTAGGCTGGAAAGGGCTTTGCTTGTTCTGCGAAAGATGACCACAATGTAGCTGTCATATTCAATGGAAATTTTTTTCCAAGTATTTTCTGGGTGGGATGGGATCTTTTCCCCAGCTCCAGCAGAACTTCTTCGTTCCTCCTGCTCTCCACCTGAGGATGCGCTGGGAGTTTCGACCATCTCTCAGCCTCCGCTGGCATAACTCCCAGCACGCTGCTGCTCGTGGGCATTAGTTTCAGAGCCCAGGTTTCCATCAGCTGCGACTGCAGGCTTAGGCATCTGACAGCTGGATAGGGGAGGGTTTTGAGGAAAATGACACTGACGTAGGTGAATGCAGGTGACGGCTGGCTCTGCCTGTCCTAGCTGCTGGTGGGTTTCTTTCAGTTCAGGATGGGAAATCACTCGAGGCCACATACAGCCCAGGGTGCAACACCGGCAACTTCCAGTGAGCCCCCTGCTCAAATTAATCACCCTGCTCGGAGCAGAGGAGGAGTAACGAAATGGGCTGTGGGAGATGCACTTAGTTCAAATGAGTGTGAGCGACACGTGGTGCCCAGGCATCTCCTCGGTGTCGCTTGTGCATTTTGTCTTTGGAGGTAAAGCAGAGCTGTGTGGCTAATTAAATGGAAACATAATCTCCCAACCTTTTTTGGGTTTCTCAGTTAATCCCGATTCAGCCCTCATCATGCCTTTCAGGTTTAAGGCAAGGGCACAGCTCCCCAAGGAAAACCGAGCTGCAGGGAGGAGAAGGGCAGCTCACCCTGGGATGCTGCTCATGGCCTTCGGCAGGTTTTGGGGTCGGCCCTTCCCCAACAAAGATGGACACAGGAGGGCCCGTGGGGTCCGAGCCACAGCGCTGGGCTGGGGAGGGGGCAGGCACCCCCCGCATCCCCCCGCGGCCTTGGCTGTCCCCAGAGGGCATTGCAGGGGAGGTGAAGAAGTGAGTGGAGAGACTCGGATTACAAATGTACAAGCATAGGAAGCAGAGATATATATTCCCTGGATATTAATTGCCTCTAAAGTCTTGTCCTGTTTCCGGTGAGCGGGTACTTTAAGCAACTGGATATATGATGGAAAAGAGACTGTGTCAGGCAGTGGGAGGACGGACACGGCAAGAGGTGGCTGGAGACCACCGAAGGGCTAGGCCCTGCACATGGCTGGCGGCCAGCCCATCGCTGGAGCATCCTGACAGCCTTTAGACGTGCTTGTCACCAACCCCGTCCCCCATGGGGACGCTGCCCTCAGACACTGCCCTCTGCTATGATTGTGAAGACCCCGTCTCCAGCACAAATACCTGGCTGGTTTCTTTTTTAAAGAGGGCTGTGACTCGATGCATACCTAGGGTTTGATTTCTTTGGGAGCACCCTGCTTCTCCTGCAGCCATGTTATTCTTGTTGCCATGTTATTATTAAGGAAGAGAAAAAGAGGGTGCACAGTGTGGCTATCTCCTCTCTTGAGGAATAAGCAGGCTTTATTCTGAGCTCTCCATAAAACAGCACCGCTGAGGGTCCTGCTGGGCACACTGGGTTTGAGAGCTTAATTTCAGAAGGAAACCTCTGCTGAGCTTTGAAACCCCTGGGTTTAAACAAGACTTTTAAAAAAAGTATATGGCAAAAAAAGTGCCATCATGGTCTCTTCTGAACTGCGGAAGGGGCACCATCTATCCCAGCACGCAGGGACAAGGGGCAGAGGCCGGACAGCAGGATGCTGCTGGGAATAGCCACCACAGTGTAAGTGGAGATGTCCATCACGTCACGAGCCTGTGAAACTTAAATACTGGAGTCACTGAGGAAGATATTTTGGGGACTACACTGCCTTTTTTTCCCTGTGGTTTGGAGTGATGTCTCCGTGCGGACATTGCTGCAAGGCTCAAATACCCTCGACTGGGCTCTGGGGATCAAAGCTGCATTTTGGGGCAGGCTTAATATGGCATAAAATCGCTTCTGCATGAGGGCTAACATGCCAGCCAGTTCAAGGCAAGGCTGGCACCTCCTCCGGGAGCTGCCTCGGCTGCTCCTGCCATTAGGAAGAGCAGGAGGAGGCAGAGCCCGGTGAGGGGGGGCTCTCATACCAATGCTTTAGCACAGAGTGGCACGAAAACCAGCAATGCCCCTTCCCAAAAGGACAAAGCCTTTAGTTTCACCATTTTCTAAGAAAAATGCTGCAAATGTTGGCCTTGAACTGACCTTTGGTCTTGAAATTACCTCGCCTCAATTAAAGATTAAAAACAAACAAAAAGTCCTGAGTGTGGAATGTTTTGCTCCACCTATGGGGATTTTTTTTTACTTCAGTGGAAAAACCAAAGACCCAGTGTCACATTGGCTCATGCTGAAATTAATTTTTATTCTGGCTTCCCATCATTAAATGTCAGCAAATGAAGAAAAGCAATTATTTGATGAGCATTTTTATGACATGAAAATGCATCTCCCTATCACCACCTCTGCTGGGATTTAGGTGGTTATTTCTTTTTGCTGGGACTAGGGAAGATCAGTACATGATATTGGAGCATAGCTGGACCTACAAAACCGGTGTGGCTGACATGCCAGGGTCTCCCAGCCTGTCAGAGAGCGTGCGGCAGAGTCCCCATGGGGGTGGGTCTCTTGGTGGTGGGAATTGTGATCCTCCTGAGATTGGGATTGGTGTTTTTTCTCTTAAGCTTTTGCTCCTGGAGTCCAGTGATTTGTAAGATTTTCTTATCTTATTCATCTTCCTTTCTTGATGTTTTTAGTTTTTGTGGTTTCACAGTCAAGCTTAAAAGGACAGAAAAAAAAAACAAAGAAGAAATACGGTAAGATCAGCAAGCAAATAGAAAAATTAACTAGTGTTGAAGCTGAGATGCCAACGCACAACCACAGAAATGAAATTAAGAGACTCCAAGAAATTTTGACTAGTGATGTTGCTTCTCCCTGACCCAAACCACCTTGTGAACATGAGCAGCGTGTAGCAGCACTTCTGGCTCCATCATCCCCTGACCTGGCAACAGGCTGCTGCCAAGAGCCACTGTTGCTCAGATCGTGCCCCTCTCCTCCGTCCCTGACAGCGAAATCACTGATCAGCACTAATCCCACCACTTGGGACCTTAAAAAGTGCTGCGCCCTCCCCTGCGTGCTCCCCACCCATCCTCTGTGCTCTGTGAGCCTTTGGGTGCCTTTCACAGCTTCCCCTGCCCCAGACGTAAACATTTTCACTTGGGAAAACGCTAGTGCGAAGTTTAAGTGCCCCAGCATTTTGCACGGGTCGCTATTTGTGTGCTCAGTTGCTTTTTTGTGCCTGGTAAGCCTGGGACAGATTATAGCTGTAGTATCTGAGATGGCCCCATAGCCACTGCAAGGTCCGGAGCCAAATCGTTGCTGTGCCCTGGTCTTCGCCTACATCGGTGCATTTATTGGTTTATTGTATTATTTATTCTACATTGCTGCTTTGTTGGCTTTCCCTCTGGGATGCTGAAAAATCAGCACATTTAAATACCCATGAATAAAGTGGCACTTGAAGTGGCTTCTGACCTTCCTATCGATCTGATGGTAATTCCATGAATTACCCCCCGGAATAGCCCAGACTGCTCTCATGGCAGCTGCTGACCTTGTTGATGTTCAGCAGCCAGGTTTCACAGTATGTTTTTCCCTTCCCTTCAGTCCCTTTGCTTTTTGGGATGGACGGGATAGATGGGATGGCCTCGTCCACACCTGAGACACAGATCTCATGCTCCAGCCTGGGTCACCCCAGGTTAAACCTCATGGAGCAAGCTGGCCTGGAGAAAGATTTACAGCACCAAATCCCATTCTGACCCTGAAGATGGATATTCATATTTCACTCAACAGGGATATTTACCTACTTAGGAAAAAAATAATACAACACTAAGTGCTTTCTTCCCCAGGCATGTTTTTGCCTGACAGTGTGTGTAATCCTAATCCCTTGGCAAGGCTAAGCCAGCATCTGAGCGGGCAGGTGCCTGGCACGGGGAGGGAGGCAGGGTCTGACGGGGCACTGGGACTGGAGAAGGGCTGGAGACATTGCACAAGGTGGCTGTGGCAGGAGAAGGAGAGAAAGAGTTGGTTGTAGCTAAGAGGGATCTGGGTCCCTTGCCCTTTCCAGTGCCAAAGGCTACCCATGGACCATGAGTTTTGGGGCAGAGGCTGCGATGTGGGAAAGCTCAGGTCCGGTTCAGAGGAAGACCATGGTGGGCTGAAGGTGCGTAGAAAGGGCTGGAGGATGCCAGTGTATCAGGTCTCCGGCTGGGACCTGGACAGAGGGTCCTCTCCAGCATTGTCCCCCCCAAAGGCTGAACTTATCCAACTTCTAAATTAGAAAAGGGATGCTGAGGGAAGAAGGAGCTGGTTTATATTTTCCTGAGAAGAGCCAGTCCTTTGCACTCTTCCCCCAGCCTAAGCAGGATTAAATTGCCGCTCTGGGTATGTACAAACATGCCCTTGTTTTCCCAGCCCTGAGCTGGTCTAGGGGGCTTACAGGTCATTACTGAAGTTTGGGTTGGTTTGGTAGCAAAAGGGTGGCTCGGAGAACAAGTTCAGGTTATGTTATCATAGGATTATATAGAGTTTTAGATGAAAATCTTCTTTAAAGTCCTTGGGTCTTAGCCAGATGTCAGATTCCCCTCCAAGCATTCACCCAACAGGGCTCAGCTGCGATAAGGCATAAATGGCTTTTACTGTGGGCAAATAAAGTCGAGCCCTGAATGCCATAGAAATATGAAACACAGTGGCTTGGTATAGCCCATGACTCTGCTTGAGGGCTCTCAGGGCAGAGGGATTCAGCTCTCAATTAGCAGCAGCCTAATCCAGTCCACCCATTAAAACCCTCCAGTTTGAAGGGTTTGAATTTAACCCTTAAATTGTTCAGAGCTGCTGAAGGATGAGCCGCGGCTGGTGGGCTGCTCGTGGGGATTTCTCCGCTCAAGTTTAATGCAGCAGCCGGTAGCCCGGGAGCTGGGCTCAGTGCGCTGTCACTCTGGTTTCGTAGCAAAGAGCATCCTTCATACCCCTGATGGTGCAAGGTGAGGTCTGCTCTGCTTTAGCAGGGCTCTTCTTCCAAAATCAACCTGTTCAGCCTCCAGTGCGCACATCCATCCTCTTTCTCCGCCCACTGCCCACGTCCTGGAGCTGAAGTCTCCTGTGCCTTCTCCAGAGCCAGTAACCCCATGGGGACTGTGAATAAATGTCTGTGCTCTGAATTAAACCAGAGCACCTGAAATTTCAGCCTTCGCTAGCAACCCTGGGTGATGATGAGCTGAATCTCAGGACTGCCTGTTGCCATCATCCCCAGTGCCATTGAATTTTTAAAATGGCTTAATCTGGGAAATACTGCAATCTCTCAGCTGACTTCGCACGGAGAGAGATCCAGGTGGCATTTTGCAGCACCAGCAACAATCCTGTTATCCTGGCTGCATCTTTTAAACTCCCTTCAGTTCGATGTCCCTCAAAATGATGAGACCATCAGCTCTGCAACTGTTGGTACTAAAGAAATAGGAAGTTTTAGAAAATCAAAATCTTTGCAGGGAAGAGGGAAAAAAGCAGTGCAGCAGCAACTCTGTAAGGTCTGAGATGTGTCAGCCCAGGCAGCACCGGGAGAGCCTCCTTTCCCTGGCTGCTTGGGGACCCCGATGGGAAGCAACTTGAAAAGAAATGATGAATCCATGTAAAATCATGGCTATTTTGGTGGGTGGAAAATGAGCTAGCTCCTCAGCCCACTGGGGAGATGAAAATAGCATCCTCTGGGGCTTTGCTTTGGAAAATATTTGGAATATTTTCAGAAAAAAAAAATAGGAAAAGTCAGAGTTATGTTTAGTAACAGAAGCTGGTCGGCTTCCAAGCTGGAAGACAACGTGGGTAAGAGTCATTTCAGTGCTCCGAAATCACTCGCGGCTGTGCACCAGGATTCAGGTTCGAGCTCCACGAGGAAGAGGACCCTGTGGAGGATGGGGGATCTGTGCTTTGCAGACTGAGTTTGGGGCTGGGGTGGCCATGGTGGGGACATGCAGTGGCCCCAGCAGCAACCCCAGGACATGCAGGCGAAACGCGGGTGGTTGCCAGTCGGGCGGTGAAGCGCACTCCTCCCTGGCAGCCTGGAGGGCCCTTAGCCTTGTGTTTCTCATTAGCATCATTCATATTTTATACCTTTTTCAAGCCTAATGATACAGGAATGCTGGAGACTCATAAATAATGTCCGCTGGTGTGAGACTGCATTAAAGGTTAATGAACTTTTTTCTGGGTTGAGCAAGTGGCCACAACCGCAGCCCTCGGTCGTTACTGACTCAGCTCTGCTCCCCCCGATGAGTTGCTCTCCATCCTCCATTGCTGTCCTTCCCATCCTCCATCATCCCCTTCTCCATCTTCCATCGCTGCCCTCTCCTTCCTCCATCGCTGCCCTCTCCATCCTCCTTCATCGCCTTCTCCATCCTCCATCACTGTCCTCTCCTTCTCCGTCGTTGTCCTTCCCATCCTCCATCATCTCCTTCTCCACTCTCCATCGTTGTCCTTCCCGTCCTCCATTGCTGCCCTCTCTACCCTCCATCATCCCCCTCTCCACCCTTCATCACTGCCCTCTCCACGTGCTGGGCAGCTGTAGGGGATTGCAGCATCGTTGCACCCTGGGTGTAGGAGCAGCCCTTGGCTCCACCAAATACTTGCATCCTGGAGGAGCTGTGCAGAGGCTTGGGAGCTGCTGGCCAAGTGCCTCTTTGCACATGACCTGAAATTCAGGGATTTCTCTTGGACTGCTTTAGGGGAAAAAGGAGCTGAGCACTCATGTCTGGTTCCCTAGCAACACTGCTGCTTCTAATTTATGATTATTTTTTTTTTCTTTTGGGGGGATGCTTCATGTGTTGTGCTCTGAGCCACAGAAACTCACTGTCCCCGGAGCAAAGGAGAACCCAGGCAGGCGGCCAGCACTGACACATCCATGGCACAGCCAGGGGCAGGCAGGGCTTGGAGGCAAACATCACTGCAATGTGTACCAAGACACACCGCCCTCCATTTGCAACCCAAACCGCCTGTTTTTCAAAACAAATGGCATTCCTGGAAGTGTGAACCACGGGAAAATGCATGCCAGTGCCCCCCCAGCCCCGCGGGTGCTAGGTGCTGGGTGATGTTGAGTCAAAACATAGGCAAAATGATGATGCTTAATGGAGCACTGAGCTCTCCATGACGAATGGATGATTGTCCATGCACACAGGGGGAGTTACTCAATAAATCAGCCATGAACATCTCAGAGACGATTACTGCAAGTAAGAACAACTAGGTACTTAAACAAGGAGGGGAAGAATTTTAAAGACATATTTAAAGTTATTTAAAAGCGTGCCACTGCTTGGAAGAGAGTTTTCCTCACAGTGGTGGGGCAGAAATATGTGTTGTTACTGGTTAGGGTGGATTTTCACTGGAAATGGTGGTTTCAGGCTTTGCGGGTTTGTGTCACACAGGGTGAATGCTTTCCATGGGGAAAATAAATAAAGCTCTCATGAGGACAAATGTTTTTGGGGTCCTTTAGGTCAAGCATGAAGAAAACTCTCCCAATATTGTTCAGAAAGGAAAATTGCAAGAAAACAAATATTTCAGGGCTTTTCAGTGTGGTATCCACCCAAAAACCCAGGGATGCGCCCCACTTGCCAGGGAGGGAGAGATGGACCCACCTCTGCCTGGTTTCTGCAAAGAGGTTTTGGGGGTCCCCAACCCAAAATAAAGCCAAAATCTGGGGGCAAATGCAACACGCACAGACTGCTAAAACCAATCCACAAATGTTAATTTGGGACCATTTTTCTGGCAGGGACTGAATGCTCCCAGGCCCCACCAGTGCAGCTGCACGATGGGATGTGCCATAGGGAAAAGCCCGGCTGAGTTTTGCAGAGCTTTGTTGCTTTTCTATAGCTTTTAATTTTTTTTTTTTAAAGCAACATAATGGAATTTATTACAATGCCATATCCGCGCTGGAAATTTCTTTTGCAAGTAAAAGCCTGCCAAAAATGTATGATTTAGCTCTTTCAAATTTCTAAATATACATTTGCATGCAAATTTGTAACTTAAAATTATAAATTTAAATGTGCATCTCCCCTTTGCTGATGCTAGGAGTGTTTTTCTTAAGCCAGAAACATTATCCTCATTATTTGACCGAAACGTGTAAGAATTTTGTTGCCTATAGAATAAATGTTCTGGCTATTTAAGGCATATCAAAAAAAAGCTTTCTATACTACTCTCTTGGCTTCATTTCACAACAAATGCATCATTTCCGATGACGGGCATGGAGCAGGAGCTGAATTTCAAGTGTGTCTAAAACCAGGTGGTTTATTCCCCACGCAGGTGCAGACATGGCCAGGAAAGCCGAGCCGAGCTGGCTGCTCCTCGTGCCGGGACAGAGCCCAGCCGCGGGATGGATCCTGCTCCTCCCGGTGACTCCTGGGCCTCCCGGCTCAGGCTTTGCTCCTTTGCTTTGCATTTGAAACCAGAAGGGCTGAGGATGTCTGGTCCTTTGTCCCCTGTGCCCGTCCCCGCAGTTTGGCGCTCGCCTGTCCCTGGGTGTACATGATGACGGTTCAGCCCTTGATGCCCATGTGCATTTCTATGTGGTTTGAAAGGCAACAAGCCCCCAAAAAGCTTCTCCTTTTGGATTCAGCATACCAGAAGCTCCCAGCACCCCTGCCCGTGTGGCTCCGCATCCCCACGCCGTTTTGGGTGTCCACAGGTGATGCTCCAGCTCACCGGCTGCCGAGCGCCAGGTGCCTGCCCCAGGCTCTGAGCACCCTGGTGTCAAGGTTTGCAGTTCAGTCCCGTCTGTCCTAAAATCTCTCATCACCCTGTATAAAATCATACATCACCTGGGGCAGATCGCCTGATCTCACCTGCCCTGTTCCCACCTACTCCTCCTGGAGCCAGGATTAACCCCCTGGGAAAGGAAAATCCCCCCCAGGGCTTTGCACCCCGTTACGCTGGTCCTAAGGGTGTAGCTGGGCTTGCAGCAGCAGCACTAACTTCCACCTGGAGCTGTGCCAGGCGGCGAACTTCGACGGATGCTCCAGGTGTTAATCACAGGACTATTTTGATCCCTTCATTGAGGGAAAATTGCTTCAACATTTTTTTTTTTTTTTGGTGTAAGCAAAGCTAGAGTAATTACCGGGGGGAAAAATTTTTTTAAAAATCAAATGTTAACATTTATATGAAAAAGGTCTCACGATGATTAAATATTTCAATGGGTTGCTCTTTAGTAATGCAAAACTAATCAACTTCCAGATGATATTTAAAAAGCAGAGAACGGTGTATGGTTTAATATCATAATTTCAATAGGCCAGGGTTTAGAAGACAGCTAATTATAAAATAATCCTTTTATGTTGTGTAAAACATCATTTTAAAGCAGATACTCACTACAAACACTGGGTTTCCTTACTGCTGGAGTAATTAGCTGGGTGCTTATTTAAAATGTGACTGTGAGTGCAGAGCAGCTCCCGGGATGCGCTGAGCTGATGGTGCTGCTTTTGGGATGAAACCTCCCCTCTTTGGGCTTGTCGCTGGGTCCGTTTAACCCCAAAGGGTGTTTTGGCAGCGCAGAGTCTCACCGGGGCAGCTGGGAAGAGGGATGGAGACACGCCTGAGCACAGCTTGGTGAGAAAAGGAGTGATAAATAATACAGGCAAAGCAGCCACGTAACGCAACCTGATACCTGCGGGGCGGTATCCGCACCCTCACCCCAGCCAGAAGCATCCTGCCCCCGGGTTGCAAAACCAAACCATTTCCACAATATCCCAGCAAAACACCCCATGGGATATGTTTTGGCGGAGGCGTGGGGGGCCGAATCCGGCTGCGAATCCCCCGGGGGGCTGGAGCCAGGCGCTTCGCTTTGCACCCCCGGGTGGGATGCTCTGGAGCCGATGCTGAGCAGAGCACGCAGGATGGTCCCCAGGCCCCTGCCTCTCCTCGCAGGCAGCTCCGCTGCCCCGGCAGAACAGGCAGCACCATCTCCTGGCAAGAAACGTGGCCGGTCAGCGCCTTGCAAACCTTGCAGCACCCCCGTTTCTGGGCAGGAGCTGGCTGGGCGAGGGGATACTCCTTTCCGCGGTCTCATGGCTGAGGTTTTGCTCCAGTGGAGCCTGCTCCGGCTCCAGCAGCCACCGACAATTAATTGGAGCCATAATTAAGGCCCACTCTGGGGCATCCCCACTCTTCCTGAGGGCTTTCCACCGGGAGTAATTTTCACCAGGTTTTTCAGCTTTGCAGCTCCATTTTTGCCCTCCTGAGAGCAGCAGAAAGCGATGGGAACCGGTGGCAGGAGCAGCCACAAGCAAAAATTAATTAATCTGGAATTTCCCCCCTGGAGCTGGTGGGAAAATATCCCCAAATGACCCAAATATCAACAGGTCAAGAGGGGGATTTAAGGGGCTGGATGGGAGCAACACGAAGGAAGAAATGCAAAGGGCATGCACATGGCAAGCGCAGAGGCAGCACGGCTTCAACTTGTTCCTTGAATTATAAATACTATGGAGTATATTTAGGCACACGCCGCTTCTGCCAGCCTGATAAGCGCTGCAACGCAGCATGTCGGTGTGGGGCTGCTCCCCGGCAGCACAAGGAGGGATTCGTTCTGTGCCCTGGCACATAAAATGGGGATCTGCTGCGCTGCCTGCGCTGCCTTTCTCCTTGCCCTCAACAGGGGCTGAGGATGCTTGGCCAGGGGTCGGCAGAGGCTGCTGGGGATGCAACCCACGCCCTTCCCACAGTTACAGTGCATGCATATTTCATGGCCAATAATGGGATTTCGCTGTCGATACCACTCCCAGATTTCTTTCCACTCTGCTACGTTTTCAGGTTAAATAAATGTAAGTCTTTGGGATCCCTCCAGCTCCAGGGGAAGGAGCTTTCCTGGGTGAGCTGGCTGTGTCCTGTGGTCTGTGGCTGGCACTGGTGTAAATTGCAAATTGCAATTGCAAGTTGCCCGGCACAAATCCCAACCCCAGCAAATCACATCCCTGAGCCCATCCAGGGCTCCAAGTGCCAGATGCAGCCTGACCAGGTGCCCTCCCCGCCCCAGTTGTCCCCATCTCTGCCAGTGGCCTTTGGCTGAGAGGGACGGGGACAGGGATGGGGAGCGCAGCCCCTGGCATCACCTGTGGCTTTGCGTGCGGGAGGGCACTCACCGGGGAGCACGAGCATCCCTTCCGGAGGGGTGGGAGAGCAAATTTCTCCAAACATCCTCCTCACAGTCCCAATCCACTAATAGCCCAGTAATCCTCTTACGGGGGTCAGCCTGGGGCGCCTCTAGGAGCCTTTGTGTAATGCCGGGGAGGAGAAATGAGTTTTCACTGCAGCGGTGAAATGCCGGCGCTTGCTGGCTGCCGCTGCCCTGGGACGGGGACAGGATGGGACCCAACACTGCCCCATGCCCGCAGCTGCTCCCAACGCATCCCAGCTCCAGCTGTGCTGGCCCCTGCCCTCGCCGCCCTTTTGGGGAGCTCCCTCACAAGGGCAGCCCCCATTCAGGCATCCCCTCGCCTTGGCAGCCTATTTTGGGCACACTCTGCCTTGGCTCTATTAATAACGCTGCTATCCTGTCCAGCCTCTCTGGGTGGTTAAGCTCCCGTTTAATGCTGGGCTGGTGCCAAATGAGCCTCCAGGACGATGAGGATGGTTTGGCAGCCAGTCGGGGTCGCCATCCCCAATGAAGCTTCAGGACGTGTCTGACCCCCTTCGGCCCCCATGGGCTAGGTGGGGCTGGCTGGGTACACGATGTCCTCCTCTCTGCTCGCCGGCTCTCACCACCAGCAGTACAGCACCCGTGGGATTAGGATTGATGATTGGTGCAAGAGGACTGTACATTTATATATCTGTAATTTCTTCATAAAGCAACTACTTTTCTCTGCAGGTAGACGAAAATTAAGTGCAAACTCCAAAGCAACCTGGATTTTACGGCAGCATCAGGCAGCAGTTTGGCACTGAGTACTGGCAGATGGAAAAGAGCTGTTTTCCACCATGTCCCAAATGCCGGGGGTTGGTGATGTTGCCGATGAGGCACAGGGTGACACTTCCCCCGGTGGTGCCACCGCAGCCATGGCCATGCCCTGAGGTGTGACCCCGGCGCATGGACTCCTGGCCCTGAACCAAACCCAGCCTGGCCCCTTCCCCAGGAGACAGGAATTTGCCCTTTTTTTATCTGCAAGACCTTGCAAGCACCAACTTGGGGCCTTATTTACATTTTTTGCAGGAGCTGTGCTGGTTGCAGAGCCCTCCTCAGCCGGCTGGTCCAGCCATGGTCCCCGGGGCCAGCACGAGCGATGCTGCAACCTGGGAGAGGGTTTGGGGGTGCCAAACCCTGAGGCGTGAATTGGGGTTGTCACCAGCTTTAACATCCCCAGCAAATAAGCTACTTCATGTCAACATATTTATTTATTTTTTGTAACAAGGCAACTTCATTTCTGCGGGTTGCTCGAACAGCGCACGGCATCTGATTATTAAAAATGCTGCTGGCAGTCAGCCCACAACCTACTTAGGCATTAATCTTCCCTGACAGATGCTGACAAGGAATCGCTCCAGCAGCCAGGACCAGCTCCTCTGCCCAACGCACTTCATCCCTTAAAAGCTGGGTATTATCCCCATTACCGTTGGCAGGAGCTGGTGGCTGATGCCACGTCGCCAGGTGATGTTGAGCCGGGCGAGCATCAGGACAGACATCCCGCATGGGAGATGCTGGCCTGACCTGACCGACGGCCGCTGGTGATGCTCAGGGCAGCGTGGAGCCGGGCGTGCTGGCAGCGAGCGGCGCAGGAGCTGCTGCCGGAACTGGGCAGCATTTTTGAGTCACAGCACCGTGGGTTTTCTCTTTTTTTATCGCACAGAAATAGGCAGAGTCATGTCAAGTCAAACATTTCATGAATTCCTGTTTTGTTCATCACATTTTTTAGGAAGGAAAAAAAAAAATTGCCCAAGTCAAACTCTTTCACACAGGTTGTCTCAGAAGGATTTGACACCTTTTCTGTGCTGACATTTCCTCACCAAATGTACCCCAGTGCAATTTAAAGAGTAATTCAGGCTCTGAAATGAAATGTTTCACCTGATTCAGTTGCCCTTTTCCCATACCAAGCCCAACTGAACTTTTTAAACCTCCATTTCCCCCAAAAGAAACTCCTTTCCTGATGGTTTTTCTTGGCTTGTGGTCTGGAGAAACCCCTCCTTGTTGCTGCTCTCCTGTCAGCTCCCAGTACATGTATTCAGGGTGCAAATATAATACATGAGCAACTGAGTAGTCACCCAGGTAGGATAAAAATACGTATTTCTGGTGCTTGCTGGGACTTTTTGAATATTTGAGACCTCTCAGCAGTTTCAATCAGCCAGCGATAGAGATAGAGGAAAACCCAAGGAATATTATCCCGGTGTTTCAGTGGAGCTGTGACACCTCCTGGAGCAGGAGCCGGCGGAGAGCTCGCCAGCGTGTGGGCAGACAGGAGCTGCGCACCCAGGTTGCAGGTGCTCACATGAAGGTGCGAGCGTGGGGTCGCCATCTGCCCCCTCCCGCCTGCCACTCAAGCCCTGATAAAAAGCCAAAAAACACCAAAAAAGCCCCAAAGGAAACCATGCAGGTGGCAGGGACAGAGCGTTCAGGGTCCCCGCCTGCTGGCATGGCCGAGGGGTCCCCTGGCTTGCGGGGGGCAGCGGAGGTGCAGGGATGTGACCAAGGCCATCAGGGGAGCCAGTGGCAGGATCAGTGCCATCGCTGTGAGCAGTCTCCCATTGCTGATAAAGCAGATTGGAAGAAAACAAACTGGGTCTGGCACCTTAGTGGAGCTTTTCTAGCCCTAATTGGGGAGTGGCTGGGGAAAGGCAGATACCCCCCAGCTCCCAGAGGCCCTTGGGACCAGAGCGCGGCCACGGCAGCCCATCCAGCCCATCTGCCAAAATAAAAAAGCCCTGTGAATCAAAGCCATGAAGGCTCGGGTACTCGTCACCTTCTCTTTGCTGCCTCCGGATTATTTTTAGCAGCCTGATACTGGGAGAATGGCAAGAAGCCAAGGCGACACGTGGCGAGGCCAGGTCCATCTCCAGCCTGAGGGCTGCTGGTGCTGCCGGGCACCCATGGGTGCTGCAGAAGACCTTCCAGGGACTTGGGGGCCAGTGGCACTGGTGGGGGCGGGTGGCCTTGCCAGGGTGCAGCAGGCGCCGGCCAGCCCCAGTTTATCGGTGGGACAGATAGCATGGGACATCCACGTCCCCAGGGCTTATCAGACCTTGGGAAACCTCCCCTCCCTCCAGCTGGCTGCTCGCTGGCTGCATTTTTTCCACCCAACCCCTTCACCCAACACCCACATAACCTTATAGGCCACTATAATCCCTTGGGTATAACTTTTCAACAGGTGAGAGCAAATTAAGCCAGTTCCTTGCTTCACTCCAAATTGCTACGATGTCCTTGCAACCTCGGCATCATCCACGTGTGACTTTCCTCCGGGACAAGATGAAATAAAACCAAGTGTCCTGTTGGTGGAGGGCCCAATCCAGCCCCCCCACCTCATGCCCTCAGCCACGGGGTCTGGCAGCTCCTCCAGGATATCCTGCGGCCCTGGCCGGATCCGGGGAACAATGTGCAGGGCATCCCCCAGCCACCCGCGTCCGGCCGGGGTGAGAGGTGCCGGCTGGTTCCTTCCCGTCTCTCAGCCCTCGCCTCCGGCTCCGGCCCCTTCCCTGGGGTCCAGCAGCACCTGAGCCCAAGCCGCAGCTGCAGCTCCTTCAGCACCCAAATTTCCATCCAGAGGCTCTTTGCTTCCCACTTCAGTGGGTAGAGGCTGCTCTCCCTCCCTCCTGCTTTGTCCAAAAACAATTACAATTAATCAGGAGGATGGCTTCATCCTCTGCCACTCAATGTCAGGGAAATTAGCGGCTGCCTCGCATTTCTTTTTTCCCTGTTTGTCATGAGCCCGCAGGTGCTGAGCAGCCCAGGGCCGTGGGGGATGCTCCAGTCTCCCCGGGGTGTTCCTGTCGCACCCTCAGGCCATGCCTCTCCTTCCAGCACCAGCCCCGTCCCTTTGCAGGAAACCACTTATTTGCTTCCAGTTTCTTTAGCCCAGCTTCCTCCCTTTCTCTGTCATTGTGTGCCACACAATCAGTGAGGGTGGTTATAGCATCAAAGAAATGCCCAGTATCTGCCTGGTGGTGGGGGGAGGAAGGAGCGTTTCTGGATGAACGACCAGGCTGGGAAGTGGCACCTGCAATGCCTTTTCCAGGTGAACGAGATGATTTTGAGGTGAGCGTGAAGCTGCCTTAGATCTGCTTTTGGTCCCCCCTGAGAAGTACCGGGGACTTCTGCAGCAGGCGGTGGCTGCGAGGCCACGCTGGGCGCTGCGCAGCTGGCGGAGGAGCAGTGGCCTCCCAGGCAAAACTGCCCCCCCCAATTACAAGCAGGTGGATGAACAAAAAAAATAGTAAAGCCATCTTTATTTTTGCTAAGGTAAGTGAAAGCAGAGGCGCAGGGGGGACCCACCTTCCCCAGCCTTGGCCGTGGCCATCCCCTGCGCACCGCCGCTGCCCGGGGTCATACTGGCCCCCAGGAGGGGGTGAAGGTGGTCATCAGTTCCAATGGAACATTTTGGTAATTAAGAGCCATCTTGTCCATCGGCTCTCGTTAGGCAATGGCTCTCCCTACAGCAGAGCACTGGTTTTACAGAATCCAGATTTTTTGCATCCTCATGGTCTGTCATGGTTTTGCATCTTCAGGCCTGAGAAAGCATCCTTGCCTGTGACAGCTCGCAATAAATTAGTGCTGTGAATCGCCAAATAGGCTTTCCTTAGGGAAAATCGCCCACCCGCTGCAGCAGCCCTGTGTGCTACTGCCACCAAATCACTGTTAAACACCAAATCCACCCTGAACATCAGCCTCTCGCACTTGCTGTGCTGGCGAAGGCAGGGGACAGCTTTGCTGGTTGCCCAGTCCTGGCTCCTGCAGAAAGGCAGGCTAAACATTTTTAACGACCTCGTGAAGCCCAGGCATTTGGGATCACCTTGAAACTGCCATTTCTCTGGTTAGAGATGGCTTTTCACGGATTTGATTCCTTCCCCCAAATCTTTGCTGTCTGGATTATACTTGGATTTTAGGGTGAGGTTTTGTTGGCTGGCGTTTAATCTCTTGGAGTTCAAACTCTGCAAATATCCTCGCTCCTTGCTGCGTATGTGGTGGTTGCAAGGTGCAGCCGCAGGGCTGGGGCTGAAGTCCCAGGTCTCTGAGCCCCAGGAGCCCCAGGGCTGCCGCAGTTGGGATACTCAGGGATTTTGCAGCACTTGGAAGAGCCGGGATTTGGGTAGGTGCCCAGCCACGTCCCAGCAGGACACGCTGCCTCCCTCGCACATTTTGAGTGATGCTCATTTGATTTTCTCCATACTCTGGGCTTCTGTACAGCTTTGCTGCTGCTTCCATGAGGTGCTGAGAGGTTTCTGTTCCTGAGTCTTGGAGGACTTTATCAACGAGGAGAGCACTTTGTTCTGGGAACAACAGAAAGAAAAATGAATGTGTCGGCTCTGGTGCACTATTCATTTAGAAATAAGCCTCTGAAGTGACTATTTTTTGTTTTCTTCACTTCTAGTCTCCAAAATGTCTTAATTTCTACTTTTTTTCCCCCTTTAAAAATCCAAACATGCCTTTAAACAGCTCAGAACTTAAACCAATTCTTTCCAAAATGAAGCACTTCCCATCTGACAACACAAATCTCTTGGGTTTGAACTTAACGCCGTGAAAAATAAAAAAAAAGCCAATTCCAAGCCCAAACCATATTCTCCATAAATTTTGCAGCACAGCCATTTTCCGCACCAGCCTGGCAGGTGCGACACAAATGCCATTCGTTATGTGCCTAATTGCCTCCCTGAGTGCTTTACAGGCCAGAAGGATCACTTCTTGTTACCCTCGCTCGCCCCTTCACCTGCTAAGCCACAGTCGGCACGCCGGCAGCAGCGCCCTGGCGGCATTGGCTCTACAGCTGTCTGTCTGCCAGCTGGGACGTAGGGTGCTTTCCCTGGGTCTCCCTTTCAGGGAGACTCTCATCACCCAAAATCTCTGCCACGAGGCTTGTGCAAGGGAGGGAGCAGCCAGGTTGACCAGGAGCCACCACGGCATGGTCCAGAGCAAAGCCTCTGAAGGTTGGCTGAATTAATACTCTGAGCAAAAAGTATATCCAAAGTATATCCTCTTCAGGGTAGGAAGATGAACACCAACACAAGCTCTGCACATGGCTTGTGTGGACATAAATGAGCTGCGTCAAACCCTGCTCTTCCCCACGAGCGTATGTATATACATGCACATGAATGGCTCTTCTCAAGGTTTATAAGACCGGAGTTCGTGAGCTTTGGGGTTTATTTATTTTTGCTCCTGGCCTATAACAAGAAAAACCTATAAACTCATGATTTTTTTCAGGGAGAAGAGTTTTGCTGCCGGCTGGTTCGCTTTTGCCGGTACATGCTGCCATCTTCAGCATCTCACAGGAGGAGCCAGCTCTGCCTGTAGCCAAGCCAGCCTCACCACTTGTCTCCTCCAGCTGTAAAAACAGCCCCTCTGGCTTCTTCTGACTATTGCTCAGTAGCATTTGCCCCTGGCATGTTAATTTAGTTATTAAAGAAGAAATCCCATCAGGAGGTACACTGGGCCACACACGGGCTGGGGAGGGAGAGCGGGAGCAGCCAACGGCGGCACGAGTAGCAGGAGCTGTGTAATGGCAGCCGCTTGCTGGCATCCCAGCCAAGAGTCAGTGGGTGACAAACACAGCACAGCTGTGTAACTAATTAAAAAAAAAAAATCCCAAGCTGATTAATGTGACATTATTGGAGTATTATGTATTAGATGGAGCGTCTCATACACTAACGAAGCATTGTAATGTCTATCTATGGAGTAAATCAAGTGGTCTTTATAGTAGGAGAGCA
The DNA here is from genome assembly GCA_013401315.1 of Balaeniceps rex. Lineage (NCBI taxonomy): Eukaryota > Metazoa > Chordata > Aves > Pelecaniformes > Balaenicipitidae > Balaeniceps > Balaeniceps rex. The sequence continues at coordinate 6,565 of VYZW01035419.1, read as the reverse complement.
CAGGTGATGGTGCGGTACAAACATGTGGTGTCTGTAAACCCAACAGCCCCAGACCCGAAGCTTCTGTATTCCCAGCATCACTCCATTGACTCTACAACCCTGGGACCAAGCCATGGGGCTCTGCGGCTCCTTTTCCCAACGCAGGCTTGAACTACCTGCTTTTTGGAGGCACCTGCTTTGTGGAGCAGGTAGTGGCTGGAAATTAATTTCAATTCCCTTTTCAGCCACTGAGAGCAGCTTCTGGAGATGGGAAATCACCAACGGGCTGGGATCCCACATCCATCCTCCCCGGTGATGCTCCACACTGCTGCCGCTGCTGCTATTAATCACGGCTGCAGTAATGAAGTTAATGGTCTGGGATCTCTTCTAATTACATCTTCCCCAAACACAGGTCTGCCTCTGCCTTCACTGAGGGGACTCAGTGTGGGTGATACAAACTTCGCACACTACTGATGGGATGGCTCAGATTTCTAAATTTGCTTTGGTTTGCAGGATGGTCTTAGCTGGACTCCCGTGTTTCCCCTAAGCAGGCTGACTGGGCAGCAAGACACCCTCAGTCACAGAGTGTTTCAATATTTGTGTCAAAGTTTTAATAGAGTGGTTTGCAAAAAAAAATTCAGTCCATACTTGGGTATCTGATTAAAAGCCAGAGCCCTCTGCAGCTCCTTGCAGCCGTGGCCCCGGGGAGCACAAAGCCGCCCTGATACAAGGAAGATTTGGGGTCGTGTCACTCAGGAAACCTACTTTGGTTTAGTAGCCTGGAGCTTGGCTGTGGGGTGCGTTTGCTTTGCTAAGAGCTGGCATTCAGGTTTCTAAAACAAAGCCAGATAGGCTTCATTTTTTCTTTAGACACCACCCCTTCTTACAAGGGGTGTTTAGTTTTTGTAGCCATAGGACATGAAAGGTGGTCACAGTCTGTAGCATCCTCCAGCAAGAGCACCTCTCAGCATCCCAAACAGTGTTTTTTAGAAACAGCTGGTTTTTAGAAAACAGCAGGAAGACTTCAAAAGTTTCCTAGGGCGACGCCAGCCCACACTTCTGGGAGCTGATCAGGTGCCTCAAATGATAAAAACATCATTAAAACTGTTGTGGGGAAAAGCTGAATGGTGTCATCCTGAGCGATGCTTTAATTTCCTTCGTCTTCGCCAGCATGTTACAAAGCAGCGTTGAGTTGCTCAGATGTTTAAGACTCCACAAGAGGTGGCTCTTAATAGAGTTGGGGACTTTGTTTCTGGTTTGCTGAAACCAGATTAATTGCAGCCCTGAACGGGCACCGGGAGGAACGCTGCTTGCTTCTTGGGGTAAAAGCAGCGTGTTTGCACAAAGCACCTTTATAAACTCATGGGGGTTTGAGGTTTGTTTGGTGTTATTTTGCTCCCTTTCCCCTATTCTTCATATTCAAGCACTAAATCAGCACCATATGATGTCTGGTTCATTTTCTCATTAGAGCAGCTCCGTTGACTGTATAATTTCCCAGCGTCACATTGTAGCCCTGCTACTTCCCCGACACTGCCCCAGCAGCCAGGGTTTGCGTGTCTGAGCATGGGGGCTCTGCTTTGCACAGGGGAAAAAAAAACCAATTTGCCTCCTGGGGGTTTCTCTGGATCCCAGGAGGCCAGGGGAGCACGTCCTTTCCCACCCTCCCCTCCTGCCCTGGCTGTGTCCCCACCACCCATCTGTCGAAGGGTCTGCTTTTGGGACTGTGGTGCACCCAATGCCCCACCTGAGCCCCGGCTCAACTGCAGGCTCTGCTCATCCCTTGGGTGTCATCCCTCGGTGGGACACAAGAGCATGTTGTGGCACCCGACAGCCACCCAGTGGGGTCCAGCCCCGACCCCCGAGCCCCAGCTCCCTTTTCTCCACTCTGCTGTGCATTTCTGATGTATGCAACCGTGTCCACCAGCTTCTGCGCTGTCTCTAGCACAGGCTTTTTAATCAGTTGATAATTTTACGTGTACATTGTGCAATGCACTCAAACCCAATAATTTGCTGACATCATTCTCTCCTGGAAAGCAGTATCTCGATACTTTCCTATCCTCCTCCCTACAGTACCACAGGTGACCTCTCACAGGTCCTTTGGTGGACCATGAGCATCACTGACCCCGCTGGCTGCCCTGTTATCCAGCTGCTTACCTGCCTCACGTACAGAGCACCCCAGTGATGCTTTCAAAGAGTGAGGGCAAGGGCGAGGAGGGCAGGGATTTAGGGGTGGTGTAACAGGGTCTAACCCCACCCAGGGTGATGCCTCTCTCTGGCTGCTCTTACTTCACCCCACACCAGCACCTGCCCTGCCTGCGATTGCTTTCTACACAAATGAGCAACCGTTTGCGTTGCAGCGCTGCCAGAGCCACTCGGTGCTGCAAAGGCATCGAACACCCCCGCATCACTTCTAGTCAAACAGAAAAGGTGGAGAGCAGAGCCAAAATAGGGAACAGAGAGAGGAACTCGCATTGGCGCTGCTGACGGGCTTAGTCACGTCGGTGTGCGGGCAGGTGGTGACACGGGTGCCCAGGCTGAGGTCCCCGCTGGCCACCCACCTGCACTCACAGAGCCCAGTGCTTTCTTGGCAGCATGTCAAATGGCTGGCTTGAGGTACGAGGATGCGATACCCGGGCAGTTGCAGGTGTGCGGTGCAGCCCTTCTCCCAGCTCCGACAGCAGCCACAGGTTGAGCACCCGAAAAGCCAGCAGCACTGCGTGCACCATGGGCTGGTGCATCCCGTGGCCATGCTGCTGCACCCGGCCATTTTCCAATGCCAAAGCTGTAAGCAGTCAGAGAAAAGCTCCTTGCAGGGGGTGTCCCCCCCAGGGCAGTGTTTATGTCCATTCCTGACTCCAGGGTTGGCACTAGCAGGATATTTTCAATAACAGAGACAAGGCCCCATGCAGAAATCACTGGTGGGAGGAAGAGGTTTGGGCTGGAGTCTGTGAGCTTGGTGCCCGGTCCTATGGTGTTTTTCTCTGGAGGGGCCTGGCTGCGGAGGCTCACACGTCACGGGTTTCCAGACGGAATCAGTGGGCCAAGCCCTCTGCTGTTACCACTCTCCTGAGGTGGCTGCAGACATCCCAGCAGACACGCTGCTGTGTAATACCGTAAACATTGAGACATTGCAGTGCGTGCGTTAAACCCAGGCTCAAAACCCTGGTCAGCTGGATAGATTAGGGGTTGGTACATGGAACTGGGATAGAATATAGGAAAACAGTGACTAAAACATGGAGGCAGAGGGGAGACAATGTTTTTTTTCCAAACTGTGCAAAGTTTCACTCTGAATTTTGCAAATAAGTTTCAACGAGTGTTTTGATCAGCCCATTGCGTGTGACCCAGAGCCCCGACTGAGCTGTTCGCCATTCGTTTCCAAGCTCCGTCCCCTCTTTGGAAAATAAGGCCTCAATAAAATGTTAGTAAACAACTTTCAGTGGTGGAAAAAATTATTTACAACTCAGCGGGGAGTAGCCCAGACATTAAGTAGCTTTTAAATGCTGTGGGATTTAACAGAAAATGGCACCTTTTCTAAAAGCCCAGTAGGATTTGAAGCCATTGGATTGAATGCTGCCGACTGCAGGGAGCAGAGCTGCTGCTGGCAGCGATTTGGAGAGGACACCTTGCTGCGGGATGCAGGGCACCGCCTCCTGCAGCACGGGGTTCGCTGGGATAGCCCGGCAAATTCTGCAGGGCTTTCCCCTGCCCAGACACCCCCTTTGCCTTATTATGTCGGGCGATATTCCCGGGGTCGGGCTGCAAACCCGCCCCCCCCCACCTCCCCAGAGCTCCGGCTGCGGCCTTGATCAGCAGCAGCCACGCAGCGTCCCTCTGCCGTTGTGTGCGGGGCGGTGCTTTGTAAACCCCGCGGTGCCACGCGGTTTCCCCCGGCCCGCGGGGACGCAGCCCCCTCCCCCGGGACCGCCCCGCGCCGCCGTGCCCCGCGCGGCCGCCAGGGGGCGCCGCGGTGCAGCCCACGCCGCGCCGGGCACCGCGAGTGGAAGCTGCCCGGGCGGAGGGGGGACAAAGCAAGGCGGGGGGGGCAGAGGTTTCTTAATTGCTTTTGCATTGTTTTTATTGGTTTAATTAATCCCCCCCCGAAGGCTGCATTGTGCCCGGTGGGCGCGGAGTGGGACCCCGGCAGAGGGAGGGGGCCGTGGGGCTGAGTCTGTCTGTCCGCGGGTGTTTTCTCACGTTGCCGGACAAGGGATGAGATTTGTGATTTTTGGAAACTGAGTTCTGCTGCTCTTCCGCCTCAAATAGATTTTAATGCTGGAGGTAAACAACTGCCTGCAAACGCCAAACGAGCATTTCTCCAGGTCCCTGCGGTAGAAGCAGGCAGCCCTGCCTGCAGCCTCGCTTTGAAATTCTTCCATGTCTTTATTAACTTCCTCGCTGGGACTTGTTAATGTGCAGACCTTTAAAATGGACCTCCGCCTTTGGACAGAAATGGCTTTGCTGTGATGAGCTTAATAGAGCTCAGCTGCCCGTTGTCCTCGGGAACTTGGCCAGGCTGGAGGAGCACTTTCCTGCCTGACATAACGCTCTCCCCATCAACATGCTGTCAGCTCAGGGTCACGGCTGTAGCTGCCCCATCATATTGCAGTGGCTGTTCCCACCGGACGGGCTCACCTCTCATCCTGGGCACAGATTTTGCTCCTGAGGGAGTTTCCAGGCAGAAGCATCAGCCATGCCCAGCAAAGCCAGGCGCATGGTACCCATGGCTGCCTTATGCGATGGATAAGGGTGCAAGTTCACAAATCGTTCCCCAAATGAGTAGGATGCATGGCTTATAAATCCCCCATCAGGGCAAAATCCCAAAGTGAAGACAACAGGAGAACCTTAGTTTATTTCATTATTATTATTTTTAATTCCTGGATATATTTTTATTAGCTCCCCCCTTGGCTGCTTTTATTCTTTCACATTTCTGATGGGATTTTCCACCTTGTCCTTTTGAACCTGTTTTTGGGCTCTCTTCCTGTGCCAGTGGACTCAGCACACCTGGGGTATAATCATTGCCGTGGGATCACATGCTGGGTTAGTCCTCCTGGGAGACCTTTCCCTTCCCTTCTCCAGCCCATTGATAATGTTCTCTGATTCCTTGGCTGCTGTTCAGAAGCACAGATGCTCATTTTCCCCTACCCACAATGAAACCCCAGCATGCTCGCAGCCCACCAGCCTGCATCCCAGCGCCACCCATCATGGGCTGGCACATTCAGCTGAGACCTGCATTAACCTCTAGCACAGCCCGGCCGGCCACCGTCAGCATCACTTGGCACAGAAGTTGCCACTGCCGCAGATTTATTAGCCAGAATAAGTGCTAGTGCAGCTGAAATAATCTTTTCTGGCTTTAAACAGGAGGTGGGAGCAGCCACAGGGCTCAGACCCGGAGGAGGTCGATGGGCAGTGAGCCCGAGGGATGCAGCCGGGGGCGTTAAACCACAGGAGAGGCCAACCACTGGCTGCAAAGCCTGGATGGTGGTGATAGGGAGAGGCTGCTGCTGCAGAGCAGAGGGTTTGCAGACATGACCACCCCAAATCTCGGCTCCCTCTTATTCCTGATGCCACTGGTATGAGTCATGGTGGTTGTTATCCATGACGGCATTGCTGGGGACAGGTACCAGCTCCTTCCAGAGATGGGGACATTTTAACAGCAATGAACAGTGCTTGCTGTGAAAACAAAACACAAGAGAATTGGGCTGGGGGAGAGGATGGACAAGGGGATGAGCTTCCCCTTGGGGAAGCACAGGGGCTGGCTCTTCTGCACACCTTTTGTATTTATGGCATGGCTCTGCCGCCTCTGAGCCATAAATTTTGGTGGTGACTGTCCCTCAGTGCCTCTGAGAGATCCCCTGGCTGGGATTTACTGCTCAACTTTGCAACGGAGAAATACGGCGCTGGCCACAACTCATGGTGACATACCTGCCGGCCCCGTGCCGCCAGGATGCTTTACCAGCTCGCCTCTCCTGCCAGAGCCCAGCCTCGGGCAGCATCACTTTTTATTTAAAACTTTGTTTACTGCTTTGGCACAGCTCTTCAGTTCAGGATCTCTTTCACCAATGTGTCTTTGAGCTAAGCAAGAAAGCCGGTGCTCTGTGGGCGAGCGGGGTCTGTCCTCGGGGGCCGCAGGCAAATGCCACAGGCGAAGGAGTGTGGTGATCGTATCGCGTGTTGCTGTTGGGTTTTACGTGCCGCTTACAGGTTTAGGCTTCCTGTCCTCTTTGATATCTAGAGCCCATTAAAGTCTCACATCTCATGTTATGAAATATGGCACACGTCAGGGTTTTTTTTCCCCTTCCTGGGCTCCTCTCAGCTTTCAGCTCACTGCCTGCAAAAGCCAGCGGCCCTTCAGCCCAGCATAGAATCATAGAATTATAGAATCGTTTAGGTGGGAAAAGACCTCTAAGATCATCAGGTCCAACCGTTAACCTAGCACTGCCAAGTCCACCACTAAACTACGTCCCTAAGCACCACATCTACCTGTCTTTTAAATACCTCCAGGGATGGAGACTCAACCACTTCCCTGGGCAGCCTGTTCCAACACGCAACAACCCTTTCAGTGAAGAAATTTTTCCTAGTATCCAAT
>VYZW01035418.1:14910-41675 GCA_013401315.1 Balaeniceps rex | reverse complement strand
CAGTACTTGCCCTTGGTGAAGCCATGCTGGCTGTCTTGAATCACCTCCCTGTCCTCCATGTGCTTTAGCATTGCTTCTAGGAGGATCTGTTCCATGATCTTGCCAGGCACAGAGGTGAGGCTGACAGGTCAGTAATTCCCAGGGTCCTCCTTTCTACCCTTTTTAAAAATGGTCACAATGTTTCCCTTCTTCCAGTCATGGGGGACTTCACCTGACTGCCATGACTTTTCAAATATTATGGACAGTGAGTTGGCAACTACATCAGCCAACTCCCTCAGGACTCTGGGATGCATCTCATCAGGTCCCTTAGACTTATGTATATTCAGACTCCTCAGATGGTCACGAACCTGATCTTCCCTTACAGTGGGAGGGGCTTTACCCCCCTGGTTCCCATCTTGTGGTCCATCAGCTCGGGAGGGGTGAGGAGAGAGGTTGCCAGTAAAGACTGAGACAAAAAAGTTGTTGAGTACCTCAGCCTTCTCCTCATCTGTTGATACTAGGTCACCATCTTTGTTCATCAGGGGAGGTATGCTTTCTTTAACCTTCCTTTTCTGGTTGACATACCTGTAGAAGCCCTTCTTGTTATTCTTTGCATCCTTCGCCAAATTCAGCTCCAGCCGCGCCTTGGCGTTCCTGACCCCTTCCCTACCCAACCGGGCAGCGTCCCTGTACTCTTCCCAGGATACCTGTCCCTGCTTCCACTGCCTGTGCAGTTCCCTCTTGCCCTTTAGTTTGCTTTGGCCTTTCACATAGATAGTGACTAAAGAGGCATGTAAACACTGAAACGCAAGAAGTTTATAGCGCTAATATTGAGGTATGAATACAGTACTTCCATTGGTGAACCACCACTGAGGTCCTTGTGTAAAGCCCTGATGATTTGTGCAGAGCTGGCTGATTGTCAGCAGTGCTCTTGGGTTCTGTGACAAAGGACTTCAAAAAATAGTGAAACTGTTATACATGTAACCTTTTTAATTCTCTGTAAGTAGGAAAAGAGAAGTTCTCAGGCAGTTAATTTCTTTGTTAAGACCTAGACCACATTTAATGTGCAGGTCCCATTTGAAATACTGTTGGAATTACTTTTCTCTTTATTGCCAAACATTTGTCCTCCGCAGGAGGAACTGGGACAGCCAGTAATGGACAATCTTATCTTTAAACCTTGCTTTCCTAGCACCATTTTCTTTGTCCATTTGAGTTTTCAGACAGAGCAGGGAACCATAACCACAGGAATCCTCAAGCAATTCTTTGATGTAAATCATGACAGTAAAAGAATTTTAAGAATTAATAAGCACAAAAGCATTACATTTTTTGTGTCTAAAGGTTCAACTAAATTTTAAAATGGATTTAGATATCCAGTGCAGGTGGGTCATTTCAGTTGTTATTTTTATTGCAAACTATCAGTAAGTCTCACAGAAGTCTAAAGATCCTTTTTATGAGTGTGTGTATAAAGATGAAGTAAAGGTTGGTAGATCTGTGGACCTGAAGGCTCATCAAATTATAAACCATGGGTGAAATCAGTACTATAATAAGCATATAGTCAGAATATGGTATCATATATAACAGTGCAAAAACAATAGTTCATTTCACATGGCAATGGCATGCTTTACCAAAAACTGATAGCAATGGACATAAAAGTACAAGAATGCTGTTTTTATCATAGGTCCATCTGTAAAACCATCTAATGGAAAAAATTATTAATTTCAAAACCCTGCAAAATACATTTTAGATGTTGAAGATTGCCATTACCACTTCTCATATCAAATTTTATAACCTTGTTATAAAATACATGCTGGGCTGTTTTACTGAAGTTAGATCTGACACTGTAAGTCTGGGTCAGTGTCATACACCTGGCTTTTACATTATTATAAGCTTCTGAGCTTTGAGATGGAAACCAGCTGAGTATTGTGTTTTAGGGTACATTACTGTTTACATGGTATATGATTATTAAGTAACTTTTAGTATTTCTTGCTGAGTATCAAATGAAACCCATGGAGCAATAGAAGTCAGTAACCTAAAACAGTTGTGTCCTACCCAAAGCTCATTAAAATCCTTGAAAAAATTCTCATCGACTTCAGCATGTGTGCTAAAAGAGTGACTTTTAACTAAACATTGAACTCTACTGTTATGTTTAGGAGACATTTAGGTTGTTGCAGACAGTTATATATTGAAGGTGGTCTTTACTCTGTCTTTCACTGTAAATTGTTGTTTGGCTTAAGGAAAGAGAGGAGAAAGATTTTTTTTAATACTCTGGGTCACTGCAGCAATATAGCTAAAGACAAGGGTCCTTAAGATTCAACAGTAACATATGGCAGTTGCTGGGGTTAAGCAACAAAATGGGTTTGATTGTACACAGTTAGTCATCTGTTGGGTTGCATCCCGTCCTTTCTAACGGATGAGCCAGAGAGAGAACAATTGGGTGGAAAAGATATAAACAAAGGAGTTAGAGATGGCCTTGAGGCTTCCCCATTTAATTGATGTGTGCATTTTGGATACACATAGATGCTGTTCCCTCTTGCTCGCGTGCATTCATTGTGCTGTGCTTCACAACATTTACTCAACTGTGTTGACGACGTGTTACAGTGCAAGGATCAGAACTGGAAAGGTAACACTTTTGTCACTTCCAGATGCTAATCTGTCTACAGAAGTTACGCTAACTGCTACTGTTATCTGGTTTTAATTAAATTGTTCTCTCATTTTAAAAAATAATATAGAAGATCTGAGCAAAGTGGTGTATATCTTCACTCAGTTTAACTGGGAAGAAGGTGTGGGCTTAAAGCTTATATAAAAGTAATAGTCATTCTGTGTTCTGAAAGCCTGTATTTAAATATGTGGTAGTGAAGAAGAGAGAGCATATATATATAAGCCCAACATTTTAAATCTTATTCACAGGATTCTTTGCTTTTTACAATGTTTTATGGTGTTTACTCTGTTCTCATTTTCCTCGCTAATACATTCTTCGCTGATATTTTTCTGAAAATTCTTTGGGGACATAAGCTTTTACTTACCAGTACTTTATTGTCTTGACCCTTAACCTTGCTTCAGAGGTAGTCTGAACCTAGGAAGAAGAACAGCAAATACACAATATTATCCCAAAGTAGTCTTTGATGATAAAGCTAAGCAGAAATAATGCTTCTGCATGAAGAGAACATTTTCCTGCTCCCTCCTCACCTGCTCCCTCCATTCCTGCTCCAGGCCACACACTCTCTTCTCCTGCCTGGGGCCAGTGCTGGTGCTTGCCAGACTCTTTGCTGAATTGATTCAGCTTGTCCTCCTTTTCAATAATTATTTCCCTCTAGCTATCAGGCTGTTTTCTGCTGTATTGAATTACATTTGTCCAGCAAGGTGAGCGATGGCTATCCAATTTTGGGGAAGGCTGGTGGTGGCAAGCATAGTTGTAAGAGCAGGTGACAGGAGATTAATAGAACCAGACATCATTTTGTGCCATGTCATGTAACTTAAGTCTTGATGTTTCCTCATGCATCCATGTGGTTTAAAAGCCACAGTTTAATTTCCTACATGTAATGTTCATTATTTGCTAGTTAATCCAAAGAAACATGGAGAATTCTCACACACACATGGATGTATGGTATATTTTTTAGCTACCCATCTCTTTAATAATTCTTATTTTCATTTTCTGTTTTTATGTGCATAAATATAGCAATTTAATATTAATTTACCATGGTGTTATTGAATTTAATTAAGTTTCTAAGAGAAAACAAAGAAAGAGAAACTGAAAAATATCAGTATTTTAGCAACTTAAAGTAAACTTTCAGCTTGATTGAAAAAAGTGAAAAGAACAGTGTGCTGGGAGTAAATTTCACATATTCGGTAATCAGAGAATGTACTATGAGCTTTAATGAGACGTTTTAACCTTCTTTAAACTTATTGATCTCGCTGCAGCACCTGACTCCTGTCAGAACATACTCTTTAGAGCTTGGGACTCCCAACTTTAGTATGCACACTGCAGTGGCACATGGGTGCCTTGGCTCCCAAGAAGACTTGGGTTTCTGTACAGATGACGTTTTTCTCTTCCTAAAGGGATTTTATCTGTGTCCTAACCACTAGCCAAAGTCTTCTTACAGAAATTCTTTTCACAAAACTGAGATCAGGAATATCTTGAAAATGAGGTCTTAAACAGTGGCTTTTGTCAAAGTTACTACAGGGATCTGGGAGCTACCCAGCATGCGCTCTTATAGGTAGCTTATAGCACTGAGTGTGCTGTAGTATTCTTTCCCAGGTAGAGTTTGATGACTGCTGAAATATTCATGCATACTAAAATGGTTTTTCTAGGATCCAGCTGAGAAGCAACTAAGGTAAGAATGTCTGTGAGTAGGGCATTCTTTTCTGGGGTGGATTTAGCTAACCTCTGGGAGGTGATACAAAGGGAACTCATGGCTGGAACTATAGATATTGCTGAAAGCTTAATGTCAGCAAGGAGACCAGAAGCGCTCCTAAACCAGATCTCAGTCAACCAGTTTCACTATGGCCATAAATTCTGCTAAATGTGCTCCCTTTTCCAGCAGTATCTCCTCCAGCCTGCTCAGCTGATCTTCCCATGCAATGGAGCATTTTTGAAACAATGGTGTGACTCATAGTTAGTATCAGTGTGTGTCCTGTTGCTAGTACTTGAGTTGATATGTGACCAATGCACCTAGATATATGCCTTAACATAAGCCCTTTAAGTTGGCAAATGGTTCAGTTTGGCTTTTTGTTTATTTTAAAACTCCCTGCTTGCCCCACCCTCAGAAGAGTTTAAAACATTTCAATTTTCAGATTCTTCCATTTTATAAAGTAAACTGTGTTTCTTGTCTGAAGTTCCCAGCTTTGTATTCTACTCTTGCAACTTTTCTTAAGGAGCTTATTATATGTATTTACATGATTGCATCCAAAGATAGACAATGTGATGGAAGAAGTTATCAGTTTATATAATTTGTAAATAATGATAGTGACTTCAGTGTCTCAAGATGAATTTTTTCCATATCATTTTATCTCAGTTTTTTTAATCTGTTTTGAATGTTTGTGATTAATTTGTTTGGGTTGGGATGCTGTGTTTAGCAGAATATGCTGATGTTTTCGTACTTTCACATTTCTTTCAACATTGTATATGAAAACTGGAGCAATGCACAAGTCTTATCTCTGAACTCACTTGGATATAGTGATAATTTAATGGCTAAGGAATCCAACCTTGGAAATTAGTAATAAGCAGTTATTTCTGTATTTTAAAAACATGCTAGAGTATTTGTTCAAAGAGAATAATCAAGCACAGTTTTCTTTTACTTGTTGTGCAGAATAAAAAGCAATGTCCTTTGAGCTCTTTAGGAGCTGTATAAAAAGCTGACTATGAGTCTTTCTAATCCAAACCAGTATTCCTTATATTATCACTTCCTCCAACTTTCTATCAATTATAGTCCTATGTTGTTATGTCCCTCTCTTGCTCTTACCTACTATCTACAGCTGCTCTCATCAAAATACCAATTTAATCCTGTACAGGTAAATTAAAACTGCATGTCAAAACGTCCAGGCTACCTCTTCTTCTTCCCCTTTTATGGTTTCCTTGGGATAAACATTTGCCATTCTTCCTTTTCTCCTAGATACTTATTATGGACAGTAAGATATAATTACAGTATATATTCCACTTTCTGAGGTATACATTAATCTGTGAGAGAACTTTCTAATGAACATCTAAGCATCAGTAGGTATTTTTTACTTTTCTTTTTTTTTTGGAAGCAATTAACAATGTGCTAGGTGACTGCATGTAAAATTTTATTGTTTGAGCCCCAAAGGATTTAATAGCAGCTGAAAGTGTAAAGACTAAGAAACGACAATGCTCCAGCAATAAAGAAGAGTGATTTTGGTGACTCATTTCTCTCTTAAATCACCTTAAAATTAAAAATACTGAATATTTAATACAACACTGCATGTCTAGCATCCAGAGAATATAAATTATAGGAAAGAATTAGTGCATTGAGATTTGTGCAATTTTCATAACAGTATCACCTGCAATTTCCAATAATGGATCAGGCTGAAAGTGATGTTTTCTTGACAGATTTTCTTCATCAGGGACCTATATCTAATGCTTTCCCAAATTATCCACTTACGCACATTGTATTTGTGGATATATATAAAAAAAAAAGAAATTAAAAAAATTTAAAAAATATTTTTACCTTTTCCCTTAAGTATTCATTTTCAGTTACTAACAGAAATTATGCAGCTATTATTATACAACTGTTAAGAATTATATAGGAGCTGCATTGCTAAAATTGTAACAGGACGTTGTCTGTTTCCAGTTACATCACTGTAAACATGAAGCAAAGATTTTAAGGAGTTAACCTCAGCTGTAAAACCATGTACCTGCAGAATACAGCCTCTTATTTTGAAAAGTCGTGAATGAGGACTGACATTGTATATGATATCCCTAAAACAGTTACCCACAGAAGGACAATGAAAACAAATTTAATTCAGGAAATACACAGTCCCTTTTTTGCTGAACAAATAAAGCATTTAATTGACTTCCATATGGTTTTGTGGTTCCCCCTCCCCCCTTACTTTCATATAAAAGAAGACAGCTTTTATGGAATTTCCGTTTTTTATTGCTGTATTTTAAAAAAATAAAAAGCAGTTATTACGAAGGAAAAGCGTAACAGGAAAAGAGATCCGAATACTCTGAGCCTGAGTGCTGCTGCCTCTATTTGAATAAAAACAAACCCCAAACCTTCCTGTGCCTGCAGTCTCATGCCTGCTTTTGCTTGAGCATTGTTTAAACTCCGAGGTTACTGCGAGTACTGTAAAACAAATGATACCAATGAAACGACAGTGTATTTTTCTCTGAAAAAAATTGCTCACCCGCTGTTGCTAGAATCTCCCAATCCCTTGTAAGTCAGTTAATGGCACAAAGTACCTAACGGTGCGTTAGGATCCTAGCAGGCTTCATGTCAGCTGACAAATGGCTTCAGTGACTTCTCCGGTAATAAGCAAATTATTCTAATGTATTTCTTAGGCTTTTGCTAACTGTAATTTTTCCTTCTTGTGCTTTCAAGAGTTCGAAGTGTATGATTGCCCAGCTCTGCTTCTATTTCCAATCTTCATTCATTTTCCTTAAGGGTGACTTTTTTTCCCCTCAGGCCAATTTGTTCATCTGAAGCTCCCACACAGCCCATTACAACAGTTTACTTGCCCATAACATTGTTTTTGACTCCAGGTAGTTTTTGATGCTGCAAGTAATCTACATTTACAGAAAAATCAGAACTTGTGGTGGCTTTCATATCGCAGTACAGGACTGGAGAACACCTTTTTGGGGGATATTTTTTTTATGAATAGATATACAAGAAATACTTTTGGGAAAGGAGCCTTTCTGAGAAGGCTACTTTACTTAGGCAATCGTTTCATTTATAGGCCTATTTTATAGTTGTTTGAGAAACTTGAAGAAGCCCTATTTTTAGAATATGGGTTGTGGTCTGCAGGGACTGGGAGAAAATTATAACTTGTATTTTGGATGGAAAAAACCAACCCACCCTACATGCTATATGCTTAAAAAGTAATGAAAAAAATACTCTTGCTGAACACTTTGGGACCATATCACTCCATTTCTGAGTGCCACAGTGTCCACGCCAGAGAACCCATAGCAAAGGGGGTACAGTTACCCCCTGCTTGGGGGCCTGGGCTGGGGCCTTCCCTGAGCCAGCCCAGCAGCTGCAGGGTGCTTCTGCCACATCTGGCTTCTGACTCGAGGGCTTATTTATTATTGTTCCTCCTTCCAGCCAGCTAATTAGCACACTGGACCGTTAGTATGTTGTGGATTTTCATCCCAATTCTATTTCTTTTTCAGGCAGAGGTTTTATAACTGCAGACAGATGATGCGTCCACTGCAGTTAATAGTCAGGTCCCTGAGGTGAGATACCTGGTCATGCAGGCTCCCTGAGGGTCTGCACATAACTGTCCTAGGGTGGGATGAGGGGTCTCTGAGAGACTAGTGTTTCTCACTGGCTTTACAGTTTAGAGATATCCACCCTTTAAAGTAGACTGGAGAAAGGAGACACGAAAACCAGAACTGGCCTCTTTGTTTCCAGTGAGGAGATAGTCCCATCCCCCATACATGCCATGAGATCTCTGAAGAGAAATAAAACTCAGGTAAAGCTTGTGAGCAAATTTTCAAAGTGATTTAGGGACCTAGCATCTAGGGCTCAACGAAATTCAGTGCCAATCTCCCAGGTATGTTGGCAGATGTAAGGACTGTGAATCATCTCTGTCCATCACAAGGCCTTGTTTTCAGCTGTTTATAGGTTTGTCAACTTTAAATATATGGGCTAATACTTTTAAGGCAGGTGTTGGCTTTAAGCAGAAGTTTTAGAAGAATATTGATAAAATTATGTTTCATTTATATCTAAGAATGAAGGTGAAGTGGAGACAGGCACTACTGTGCGGGATAAAATGAGAAGAGTCTTATGACTTATTTCACTAAGAAGCTGCGACAACTCTGTTTTGGAGCAGAATCTTCGAATTTGGCAAGGGAATGCTGGAGGGTCAGGAAAGTGCTTTTCAATTCTTCCCTGTGAAAAATCTTCTGAAATTTGAACAGGATGTGAGTGTTGGAAAGTCTCAGTTCACACAAGCTTAGCACAGACTCAGAGTTTAGAAAATAAACGACCCATAATTGTACTGAATGTGCTCCAGTCCTTGGGCTTGTTTTTCCCAGCTATCAGAAGTCACTGAGAAAATGAAAGCTCTGCCCTGAGCAACAGGGTTGATCTTCCTCAGGCCTGGGTGGCATATTGGGGAAACAGCTTCAATGAAATAATGAAGGGGTTGTAGTTCAGAGCTGTGCTGAGGAGGGAAACTGGGGGGAAACTGAGGCTGGGAGAAAGCTGGGGCTAAAGAAATGGGTAAGTGAGAAAAGGAACAGGTGGGGTCTGAAAACTTGGATGAGAAGACAGAGGAAGTGCCACAGGTGATAATTAGGATATAATGTTGATCTTAGCCCTTTATGGTAGGGCTACACCAGGGGTGGGAAAGGAAGCAGTGAAAACTAAGCTTTGGGAACCCTGATTTGGTAGAATAAATGTCCTCTGAGCCCATATTTGAGTAAGTTAAGACATTGCTGAGAATCCTTATTATTGAACTAGAGACTGAACTGTAGAAAGCAAGAAGGCTGAGCGAGGCATGAAAGATTTGGGTGGCATTACCCATGGCTCCCGTTGGTGTCTGGCCGCTGTCACCTGAGCTCCAAATCCTCTTGGCACCTACAGGACTCGGAAGCCTCCCAGTTCACTGAACTGGCACCGCTGCTCTGGAAAGTGCCCTTGGGGTTGCTCCTCCTCACCTGTCCAGCATGGCACCCTTCCTTATGGCAGTGGAGTTTCTCTGCTAGATGACAAGAATATTCTGCAATCAAAGAAAAAGGACCAGTATATTTTTCTGAATATCTGATTGAAGTCCTTGCTAGTCTTTGTAAGATTCTTCTTAGTCATGTCACTTAAAATTTGTGAGAGAAAAGTCTGGAAATTGTAATGCAATTTAAACAAAATTCATTGTACGGATAATTTTTCAGTGGCTTTAGGCACAGAGTCCTGACCTGACACTGTTTCCTAATTAAATATCAGTCTGGTTCACCCAGCTGTTTCTCTATTAACACACTAAATAATCCAGTGCTTCATTAAGTTTCGTCACACATCCGTAGAGCTCAAAACATCATAAAACTTTTCCCCTTTGTATAGTAATTGCCTTCACTTGTGAATGGTCAGCATATCCGGCTATAGAGACCAACCTCTAGTGCCAGATATTGAGAGCAGAGCACATGCACACTTTCTTTACTACCTTGCTGTATTATAGAGGGTTTTTATTTTCCCCTCAGAAGAGATATGTATTGGTTTTACACAGCATTGTATTTTGACTATAGCATTTAATTTTGTGACTGAGTCATGAATAATTTGCCTTTCAGTTAACCTCATTCATTGTGTGAGTATTGCAAACATTTTCTTTTGTAAACTGTGCATTTGCAAGAGGATCTTGAGGCCCCTATTGGGATTCATTTGGATCTCCATGTAGAGACTAGTGATTCAGAAGAGTGTAAAAATAGGGTAGCTCAAAGAGCAACTCTGCATAAAACACCGCTGGGATTATATCTTGTAAGCAAAGGGGAGGAGTTGCAGAAAAATAAAAGCTCCCTTATGGCTATTTAAATCACAGTTTTTTGCCCTATTCTTACTTTGTTTCCTGAATGCCCTTTTCTACTGTCTGGTGCCTAACACTTGCTGAAGAGTGAGTAGGATTAATTTTTCTCATTGTTTTGCATTTTTCTTACTCCTCTGCTCTTTACACACCTTCCACTTCGTTGCTCAGAGGCCTCACCCCCACTTCTGGGCTTGGTAGAGCTCCTCTACCTGCTGGAGGAAAAGAGGATCCAGCTTCTTGCTATCTCGCAATTTTCTGACTATTGGCAGAAAGTCAAAGTAACAGTCGCAGTGTGTCTCTGCTTAATTCAGAAGTATGGAAGAGCTACAAGGATGAACAGCTGTGTTGGAAGGAGGGAAGGGACATGCTTTAAAAGACAAACTGGTGGAAGAATTTAGCTCTTTCTGAAGCAGTTCATTTCAGGCAGCCGTTCTCCAGGCAATTTGAGCTTTCTCCTTCACAAAAAAATTCATCCTAATAATTCATTTGAGAAAGAAAGGGTTTATGGGCTTTTTTTTTTTTTTTCATTTTGTTGATAAACAACTTCAATGGTGATTTCTCAGATGGTGTACCAGCTGGCGTTTTAGATCTAGGATAGGCAGCCGCTGCTCTGGAAGAGGAGAATTTTCTCAGAGTGCAGCGCCTTTCGAAATTTCTTTTTCAGGAGGCTTGCTGTTTAAGAAGGAGTGCAGTTGTTTTCCCCGTGCCTTTCCCCCCTTGCCTTTGTGGCATTGGCTCAGCGGAGTGTTCAGCAGAATTCCAGCACGTTAATTTTTAGTGACAGATTATAAAAATAAGATATATTTTTAATTAGATGACATACTGATGTTAATCCATTCCCATTCTGGCTTCAATTGCCAATATTTTAAAATAATAATTAAACCACGTTCAGTGCCAAGCCACTCCTGATGTGAGGGTTTGAATGAGTGAAATTTCAAAAGATGATGAGTGTGGTTGGAAAAACTCTGGACAGTCTTCCTCAAGAGGGTGAAATAGCACTTAAATATAGTCAAAAAAAAATCCAAAAGAAGTGAGACAAAACATAAATGAGATCTGGCAGATCAGCTGACGAGATTAATGTGCTAAAAGATACATAGTAATTATTCCTGTGAGAAATAGAAAAAAAAAAACTAAGTAGAAGATTCTTAGGTAGAAATATATTATGCATTTAAATTCCAACAAAATAGGTATGAACTAGCTTCCTTCCAATCTCAACGTGGAGCAAGAGGAGGACTTTTTGGACTGTGTAGGAAATAAGACATAAAACATTTGGAGTTTTCTTATATTTATGATATTAGCCCTGAAAACTGCCTTCTAAGCAGGCCAAATAAGCTATAGGGTCTTGATTAAGCCTGTATGACTTGAGTGTTAAAACATGTTGAGTATGATGCCTAAAGTAAACCTGATGTTCACTGTGCTGTTGACATATGGTCCGTGTTGTCTACTATAGTGACCTATATTACTGCCCCATGCATGCCCAAACAGTGCTGCCCTCAGTGAGGTAGAGACCCCATTCCAGTGATCTGACTCAGCACTCCCACATCGTATTGCACTTTGTCAAGTGGTTTAGTAATTAAACACCAGACAAGCATCCAAACACCACAGCTGGAGACTAGGGTTCATCCCCTGAGGGGCAAGAACATGTACCCCTCAAGAGTACTTCCAGGGAAATACAGTTTGTTTGAGTGTACCTGCACTTACAGTGTAGACACGTCCGGCGTTCTCCTAAATATGTTTTTTTCTATCCATCTGCAATGTCCTCTCTTGTAGCTAGATCTTATACTGTCTATAGCAAGAAATACCTTTTTTTCCCTATTTATATAGCTGCATGGAGGATCCTGGAGTATAATAAGGCTCCTTGATGTTTTAGTACTTTAATTAGTAACATACATGGTAGTTTGTTTAGGTGCTTCTAGAATGTTTTGGGATCTCTGGGATGGGGGAGTGCTATACTTTAAATCATTACAGCTGCTGTTGTTTCTGAAACGCATTTCAGAGGCAGTGTGGAAGTTGAAATTCTCTAGTTGTTTCTCATCATTAGTGGTGCTGCACTGGTTCTAAGAGCCATTTGGGGAACGTAAGGTGCCAAAAAGAAAGGACTTGCTGGTGTAATTGCAGAGATTGGGCAGGCTACTGGGAGGCAGAGGTAATTTTTTGTGTAAATTCCAGATGTCAGAAGAGCATTAAGTTTCATGAACCATTTTCCTTCTACTTGCTAAGTTAAGATGCTTTGGACTGTCAGAAGACTTTCAGAAGACAGAATACTGAGCTTTTATTTTCATCAGCTTTTTAGAAATCTTGATGGGCCCTGCAGTATGATGAGAAAGGAATTTGAAGCTCATGTAAGATTGCATAAGCTGGCAGAGTAGAAATAATGCAATTAGCACGAAATGGGTTTTCTGCCACTTTGTTTCTTTTTACAGTGATTCCAATATAGGTTTCTGAGATTTTACTTTGGAAATGGGGTGCTACTATTACCTGAATGCTCTAAGCTTTCCCCAGATGTTGTTTGGCATGTAGGCTCCCTCCCCAGCACCACTCCTTATTCTGTCAGCCTTGTCTCAGTGCATCTGACGAGCATTGTCTGAGATGAGCTTGCAAGCTCCTCGCATTAGAGCTTGTACTTTCCTTTGCCTTCAACTTCTGTGCAATTAAAATGAATGCTATGCCTTGATGATAAAAAGGTGCAGACTGTTCTTGGGAAAGCATGGACAAGCTAGGTATGTTCAGATGGTTCCACAGGTTTCCAAGCAGAGGACATGGGTCCTGCCCTTAAATTCAAGCTGTTGTGCCACCAAGACACAGTGCTGTTAGTGATGAGAAGGGCTCAGGAGCTTTTGTAGTGGCAGCAGCTGCTTAAGGAGCTGTGTCACTCAGCTGTGTGAGGAACCTCTTCCAGTCAGGAGCTGACTGATGCAGTGTGGAAGCTTTAGTGGAAAATGGCCGGCACGATGAAAGGCAGAATGGACTAAAAGCACATACAGCGCATTGTTAGTTTACTCCAACCAACATCTGGCCTGCTTTGAGAGGTGTTTGAACGTTGCTGTTGGATAAAACAGGACTAATTTTTTCACCAAACCCACATTCCTGGCATAGTGGCCTTGTTTCCTTCCCTTCTTCTGATTTGTTTCCTTACTGAATTATGAAGCTGCTGGTGTGGGTGGGAGAAGAGGCAATAGGAGAAGAATTAAGATTTGTGGTTCTACTTTCCTCTGGTTCACTTCTGTCTAGCTGTTGCTTTTCTTACCTGTGTATGCATGCTATTTTTTATTTTTTCAGTTTTAGTTAATGCATTTTGTAAAGGGTTTTTTCCCCTAAATTGGTGGGTATTTTGATGATATTACAGTTTCATGAGTCTAAAGTAAGTAAGTCTTAAAACTATAATATATTCCTGGTATTTCTAGAGCAGGATTTTCAGCTGAGCCTTTGCTGCAGTTGTTTGGATTTTCATCATATTTCAAGGGAATAAAAGCAACATGTTCACCTGTTATTATTTGTGCAGCAGGTATTTTCTCATACCCAATAAAAATAAAATTATCATTTTTCTGTATTTGAATATGCGATGATATTTGGCCCTGTCAAGCACCATGCCCCATCTCCTTTGGTCTCAAGCTAAACAAGCAGAGCTGTGACCAAGTTCAAAGACTGAGGAGGCATTTTTAGGTGATATAGCAGCTAGCCAGTCATTTCTTTTTTCTCTCAGTTTTTTTTCCAGAATTTTTCCTTGGAAAACATTTCACAATGTTTATGCCTCTCCTTCACTCTTTCCACAAGTATACCTCGCTTGTTTGTTTCATTGTTAACATTAATATTTTTGTTTGGTTTGGTTTTCTTCTCCCTGTCTGCAGCACTTCTCTTTAGGAGTTGGAAATTTTCATAATTTCCTAATATTGTGCCACTTGCATAATCAGTGTAAAAGCCCATGTATGGAGTACTCAATATGTAGGAAAGCAGAACTGAATTTCAGTCCTGTATATAATTGTGAGTGGATTATGCATTCCAATGTATTAAACATTAAGTTTCAGTCTACCATTAACAATGATTTCTGGCATAGGGAAAGATTAATTTAAAATTAATTTATAAAAGATCACGGGCTGGCAGAACAGTGTCGTACACATCTGTAAGGACTTGCTGATTTTCATATTACCAAATGGAATAGCATCACAGTAACAAGCAATATAGAAAAGACAAAGTAGACTGGGGTCTGCCTCTGCCTAATGGCAAAGTGTCATTCCCTGTTAGCTGAGTAGGTTGAGAGAAACTGCATATTTTCTATAAACCAGTAAAGATTTTGAAACAGAAGACTTTAAAAAGCTTAACTTGTACTGATTATGATAGTGGTTTTACTTGTTTTGCTGTTAAAAATGTAACAACGCAAGACTGTTAAATTCCTATTATCAATATGCAAATGTGAAACATGTTTCTTCTTATTAACAATCTATATGATACTTCAGAATCAGAGATAAATCTGTTTATTTTACAGTGGTCCTCTTATAGTGCAAGGTTGATTTCTTGCTTCACATTCAAAAGGCAGGAGCTGAGAAAGCAGTTCTGGCTTGTTTTGGGTCAATTTTTCCTTTCTCTGGCTGCTCTGCATCCATATTGACTTTTTCCAAACAGAGAAGCAGGTGCCCTGCTAAATTTTAACACCATCTTTAATGAGATTTTGGCTTACAGTATGTCCTGGGAGGTTTGTCAATAGATTTATTCATATGCCATTTAAGTACTTTTATTAATGCTTTTAGCCTTGTGGAACACAGTTGATTATCTCATTTTATACTTGATTTTGGTCTGATGCAAAAAGGGATGTTATGTATTGAAAATAAAATAGATTTTTTTATAAGATGTCATGGGTTATACTCTGGATTGTTTAAGTTGCAATGGCAAATATACACTGTTGGCTAAAGGCACCTGCCACACATTTTGTTTACATAAAGCTTCTCTTGAAAGAGTCCCCTGAGAGTTAATAAAGTTTTGTAACCATCTGTGGCTTTGAAGTGCAAAATGACTTGACCAAAAGTGCTCTTGAAGCAATAGTGAATGAGGGTGTGGGGATGGTCAGGAGAATGAAAAGTCCGGCAGCAAGTGGAATTGCTGCTGTTCAGAGGATGCCACTGTTTTGAAAAGGAAATTGAGGGTAGGAAAAGGGTTACAGCTGCACATCAGCAAAAGTCAGCATATGTCAGTAAGTTACCTCTTTGGTATGTCTTGGGATAATAGTGCCATTCTTTCCTGCAATCTGAAACACTTCAGTTGTCAGTGTAAGTGGATGTCAACATAGCATGCTTCTCCTTGGCTGTGAGCAATCTGATGTAGTTCTTACCCCATGTGAAACACTCTGCAATTGAAAATATATATGGAGTCCAGATTTTACCAAATAAACCTTTCCAGATTCTTTCTGTCAAAAATCCAAGCCAAGAAAGTACACCACTCCCATATACTCTAAGATGCCACTTAATAGTGGCTTTTATGATACTCCTTCCACTTTTCACTCTCATTTAGGCATTTGAGTGACTCTTTCAAGAAGCAACCACAAATTGTACACAGTTTCCTTGTACATAGTGTAACAAACAAACACACAGCAAGAACCCTACAGTTCCTGTTTGTCTACAAAGGTAGCAATTTTTACACGCGCATAGGAGTTTTCCCTTGTGTAAATAAAATGTGTGCCTAGAAACAAATGTCCTAGGAAACCAGGCTGGGAACAATTCTTTCAGTAAATGATTGATTTGTTCAAAAAGTTGACATTGATATCTGAATGGATCACAGCTAATTGCACTGATAATTCCCTTCCCTTTCTCTCACCAAGGATTTACATTAAAATAAAGCTTACCAGCAGCTTTAGTTATGTATGTATGCACTGTTTAAATGGAGCTGAACACACTACATCAAAGTATGACCCTTTCCCTGAATATGTTCCCCCGGTGCTGGACTCTGAAGGTTGCCTTATTGTATAATCAGATGAGTAACAATATTTACAGTTTAGGTCAGACTTGGCAGGACCCAGAGCAGTACTAGCTTAACAAGATAAGATGGTTATCACTCTGTGAGGGCCCTGGGGGGACAGCCGGTCTAGTGGGTCATTGACCATGGAGCACCATGACTGCTGGTAGGTGAGGTAGAGCTGGTGCAACAAGGGATTGCTTTCAACCCCACCATTCGTGAGAACTATAGGACGCTTTAGGCAGCTGGCACAAGGTAGAGCAGTTTTAAGGCTACATTAATTCATGCCAAAATATTGGCCTGATTCAGAGCTGGCTCAGGATCAGAGGAGAATGAAAGCAGTTTATTTTGTTCATCCGTATGTGCTCCGTGTATGTCATATAAATGTATTAATACTGCTTGACATGTTTATATTTTTATATTGAAAGGATGGATAGCTCTAGAGTAATTTACTGCTGTTACTTTATTTCTCATATTTAGGGTTTTTTATTTCCATAGATGGAATAAACTGATCTTGATAGAAACAGTTGACTGCATTTCTATGCTCTATCAGGTTAATGCTGTTGACAGTATGCTATTTTACTTTTGCTGCAGTGTGGTGGTTTTTGGCTGTAAGATTTAATCTCAGTGTTTCCCAAAAGGTGGTCTAAGTTTAATGCATGTAGAATAGGAATAGCCTGGTTGTGTTTGTCCAGAACTGAAAGCAGTTCAAGTTGCCCAAAAGCCTAAAATACAAATGGCAAACTGGGTCTTTGCAGTGAAATCTGGAAACTTGAATATGATGTTTTACCTTCCATAAAGCTATGGTGTAAAGACATACTTAACACCTCAGAATTGGACCTAGATCACAAAAAGCACCTTATGTTGTGCCTTATTACGAATAAGATGTCTTCATGTCTGTCTTCAGAATAGTAAGGTTTTTTATCCTCAATATTTAAACCATTTAAAGTATTGGCTTCATATTGCATTATATTAATGTATTTCAAATTCTATTCTAGTGCCTTTGCTAACCTTAAAAAAAAAAAAAGTTTAAAAAAAGACATGAATTGGCACATAGATTAATTGGTAAGTCTCAGATATTTAGTATAGATGAGTGCATGTGTTGCATCTTTGTTATCTTGCCTTTCTGATAAATACAGTAATATCTAATGGGGTTAGGTAGCTGGAAATGAAGATGTTGTGAGCAGCAACATACTTGAGGCCAGAGTGCTGGGATGTCAGAATAACAAGGAGCTACTGCCATCAGGGAGGGAGGGAATTATTTAAGCATTGAGTTATTAGGCATCTAGTTAGATGTGTACGCATTCTCCCTTCATTAATCTCCATATCACCTCCTTCAGTGTGATAAGCCCTCAAACAGAGGTCTTGCCACATTATGAAATCCTATTTTCAACAACTCTTCCTGTATTTTTATTCCTAGCCTTCAGTTCCTACTAAATATGTGTACACTTATTTGACTGTGTGACCAGCTTGTTTATACCTATATATGTGCCAGGCCTGGGATGCTTTTTGATTGTGCAGCTAGAAAAACAAAGACAAGGCAGTGAGATATGGATGTTTAGGGAATCAGTCTGCCCCTCCTGGAATAGTTGTGTCTCTACAAGCTCCTGCTTTGCAAATTCCTGCTGTCCCTCTCCAGGAACAATTCAATCCAGAACAGGCGTACTCTGTTCAATCTTGCCCTGGTAGAAATCAACAGATAGTTTCGCACAGATTTCACTAAAAGTAAACTGTGAGGAATGGGATCTGCTGTGTACTGTTTCTTTCTATAGATCCTCCTATTCCACCTATAAATATTTAGCCAGATGCCTCCAGAGTCAACCACAGAGTCAAAGTTTGAGTTTAAAGATAGTTGTGCACTACAGGTAGGATTAGTCACACTAATTTTTGTCATCTAAAAATTGGGAATTTAATTTAAACTAGTCCTCTAGGTTGCTTTCGTGGTAATTGAAAGGCATCTTCAGAGAGCAATTCATTCTTCTTTAGGCTCCTGCATGGGTTAAACTGCTTCACAGTTTCCTGTTTCTCTGGGCCCAGACTGTTGATGGAGCCTAGATGCTCACCTCAGGCTAGATGCCTGCATTTTGCACGAAATTATCTTGTCCCTAAATACTACTGACTTTAAGTGATCAGCCATATTTATTTCCATACCAGACAAACTGGTATGGAATATGCATATATAAATGGAATATGCATATATAAATAAATATGCAAAACTCAGAAATATTGCAACATAGTTATGCAAGGTGTATATTTTTTGATATACTCCATTGCAATTAGTTGGTATATTGATTGATCTGAGCTGCTCCGATATGGGAGCAGCAGAGGACATGAGAGGACTGAGCTGGGAATATGTGCCACTGCTGGATGCAGCCCTGCTTTTCCAGAGGTCCTTTCCTGTATAAACGCCCGCTGCTATTGCTCCCCTTCATCCTCTGTGTCATTAAGCTCGGGGATGAGTGACTCGCATGATGTGGGGGTGGGAAGTGACATTCCTCCTCCACCATGGTTAGTCACTGCACATCCTGCACCTCAGTGCTTCCCCTGAGTCACCCCATGGCCTCAGTGCCACCCCCTGTTCCGAGAGCTCCCTTCCCAGCTTTTGCTGTGCTCCTGGGAGTGCTGGGCTTCATCTGCTTGCCTTGAACTGATGTTGATGCAAAGATGACAGTGTTAGGGAAAGCAGTCCATACCACCTAATTCCACATGAAAAAGGACTAGGGCAGCGCAAAGTTTTGAATGGCATTAGTGAAGCAATTGATCCAATGTAGAAACAAGTCAGCTTTTTAAGTATCTGCAAACAAGACAGGGCATCAGATACTCATTAGTAGCATAAGCTTACAATAAGCTGTGATGAACACTTCCATTTGTGCAGCAGTGCCAAAGGGAGATGTGGTTGGTTTGTTTGTTTGTTTAGCTCCAGGCCCTAGTTCTTACCCTAAATGCAAAAATCCTTCTGTTTTATGTGTTGTCTTCAGTGGAGCTATTTCTGATTTCTTGTGGTACAGGTAGGAGGACGCCAAAGCCCAGAAATTTTAATGAAAGATCCAATTGAAAACAGATGAATGTGTTTTAAGTCCTTTGTGAGGAGAAGGATGTTGTTTATTTTTTGCATCAGTATATGCTGCAGTTGGACATTCTTGCTGGAAGAGAAGCGGATCTTGCCTGTGCTTGAAGTGATGACATTGAGTGTTCTGCTGGTAAACGGACTTACCGAAGTACATTGCTAACCTTTTGGCTTGAACAGCTAGTAAAAATTTCAGATCTTAGCAGGTTATTCCCAACAGAAGGGAAAAAATGAGTGATTTTTAAATGCCATTTTCTGCCTTACATGAACTTAGGACACCCTTCTATCTTAAAAGGAAAAAAACAAATAATCTGGGGCAATCTCCTTGCCCATATCCTGAGATTGTTTCAGCCATAACCTTAACATGAAATGTTTATTTATTCTGCACATTGATACTATTCAGGTTATTCTGTGATTTTTGTTTTTCTGTAGTGGTTTTTCTGTTACTGAGTTTTGTCTCTGCTTCTTCTAGTCAGCTTTTTTTTTTGTTTTTCTTTGTCCATCATCTCAACCAAAACAATTTTAACAGAGTCATTCTGCCAAACTTATTTGAATCTCTGAGAGGCCTTGCATTTGCCTTTGCTCCAAGCAAAACTGTATGCTTAGCTGTGTCTTAGAGATATACCTTATCTCTTAATTTAGAGATATCTTCAGAGACACATCTTAAGAGATATCAACCTTCTCTCTTAAGGAAAAAACAGTGATGAAACCTTTGATATAAGGATCTTTGATGAAAGGATATGTTCTTTCCTAATTGTTTTCTTTCTTACTTCTCAATAGTTGCTACCATACAAAATACTCCCTCCTTGTGTTGAGATTTACAACACATCATATAGCAGACCTACATGAATCAGTGGACTGCTTTTTAAGGCATCTATGAAAAGTATTTGAAAAAATGCTTACTGTAAGTCGGCTTACATTACTAAACAGAATACAAAACAGTTCTACAGGAAGATGTTTTGCAGTCAGCAAAGTGTTTGAGAGCCACTCTTATTCCGGCTTAAAGATAAGACCATATACAAGTTCTGTCCTTACTGCAGTGCCATAGCTCCTGAATTTTCTCATCAGACAAGAGTATGATGAGAAGTGTTGTTAGTTGGTTTCTTTTTTCTTATCTCTTAGGTGCTTTCTGTATTTACACACGGTTTACTGCTTTTGACATGAATAGGTTGTTATATCTGCTACCAGGTAATTATGACTACAGGGGTTTTTTTAACAGCATTTGTCCCTCAGCTTACCTGAATGAATGTGTTAAAAGAACCAAGTGACAAAGGCAAAGTGATGGCAAAAATAATCTTTCATGCAGAAACAGGAGAAGTAATTAGTAGGAAATATTTTCTATCTTGGTTCTCTCTAGGCTGAGGGCAGTTTACTCTTCCCAAAGCTGAGTGAAGAGAGTAAGATCAAAGGGCATCCTAAAGTTTAAAGATGGTGGTGCTAGAAAGGAGAAGAATCACTAAGAGCTAGTAGGTACAGAAGGACACAAATAGGATAAATACTATTTTTGAAAGGTTGCTGAATCTTTTTACAAAAGCAGATATGATGTTCAAAGGGACAGACCACTTCCAATCTGCTCACCCAGGACAGGTGAATACAGAGGCCCTGCTGCTTCTGGATCCCCATGGTCTGCTTCAGGGTTTAAGAGGCCATTCTGCCCCGCGAGGGGCACATGGGCAGGTTTGGAGTGAGCCAGGCCATGTTGCATCTGGCATGGCTCTCTAAAAACTCCATGGTCACAGCAACAGGAGGCCAGGAGCCAGCACCTTCCAGCCAGGAATAGAGAACAGCCTGAAGTGACTTTACAAATGCTTTCAAGGAACATCGAAAATTTAGGCAATGGAAAAAAGGAAACTGTTTGTTGCTTTAAGCCTTTGTTCTGCCTCCTGACTTTGAGTGAATAAATACATGATGTTTGTTTAGAAGTGTTTGGGTTTCCCTGCAAACCGAGATTCTGACAGCTTTCCACAAAAAAGGCTCATTTGTGCCAAATTCAGATGGTCCAGTCAGTTGAATAAACGGCATAAGAAACTGGGCAAGGCATAACTAGCCTGAGGTGTTTGCACTGCATGTTCCCATGTAGGGCACCAAGAGGGGTGTGCACACAGCAGAGGACTTGCACAACTCTGCAAGTTGTGCTCCATCATCACACCCTCCCTAATTTTTGTAGCCTCTGTGCACATGGTCTTGCTATTTATTCAGTTGTTAGATTCTTCATGACTCTGCTTATATAGTGTATATTCAACAACTGGAATATATATAGCTAAAACAATTAGATGATAAGCATACTATCTACCTGTGGATTTAAGAAATTTTCTCAAGTCTTGGCTTTCTTCTTGGGTCTTTAGGTTTTCATAGCACAAGCAAAAAAATCCATCCAAATGCAAAGTGTAGGTTGTGTTTTTTGTGCTTTTTTAAAAAAATGTTTTACCTAGTAACTGCTGAAGGACGTCTGTGAACCTCTCATGTAAACTTAAGTGCCTAGTAAACTTGTAAACATATGTTTTGCAAAGAGTGTAAAACATGCAATTATGCATGCTATCGTTTTTAAATAACCTTTGCTTCACATCAGATAAATTCAGATGGGTTTCTTATTCTGTGGACAGTTTTTTGGTTGAACATCATTGCAAGGCTGATTATGCAGTATTGTCATGTGCCCTCTGTATCACTGCAGCTGTTGTGTGATTGGAATTTGGAGCATGCTAACAAAATTAATTGAAATATCCTGTTCTTAAGATAATTATTTACAGGACTGTGTTGTACCACTGAGTATCACTGTGAACATTTTAAACATTGTGAACATTGTGTACCATTTTTAGGATGTAATATTTTCTTAATGGCTTGCAATACAAGAACCTCTATCATTCATATGCTAGAGTGTGTATTTTACTACAGTATTTTCAGACATTTTACAGTTTTCCTTGGGGATCTAAGTCCTGCAAGTTTGTTTGACATGTACCAAAGTCACCTGTTCTGCACTGTGGTGCAAATAACTGTTTATTAGAGAATACTTCTGTGGATTTGAAGTTGCAGAAATACAGTACATTCATCTACACAATAGAGGGATACATGATATTTTGGGAAAGACTCACTTAAATCTATCTAGCTGAGTTGGGATTGTTTTACTATAAAACCACACACTAGAGAAGCCATTTGCCCACTTCATTTTTCTTTAATGTATGGAACATCTTTTTCAGTCAAAGAGACACAGATGAAACTTAAGTGGTTTAGCAGATTCTACATCAGAGCTTGAGACTTGAAAGAGTTTTACTGCTGTGACTCAGGAATAATTATTAGGCAGATAATGCCCATACCATTATAACCTGTAACAAGATAATGACAGTAACATAAAATGAAGCATTGATGTAAGTATGGGATTTTATTACTGATAGTGAAGTAACATGAACCTGCCCAGGGAAGTTGAGAGCAAAGCCATCTGGTACCATGTTTGAGAAGCCTTTCTGTGGGACTGCACAGCATGAGAGGTACATCAGTTTGATAAAATGTCAAACTTTACTTTCCACTCCAACTTGTAGTTCCCAAATGTATAAATTCTTCTTCAAAAAAAAAAAGCATTAGGGTTCTATATGTTTTCAGGAAGTTCCTCCAAAGCATTTCTCCTTACATTTCCATCCAAAATGAGAGACATTCAACAAGTCCTACTAAAAAAGGCACTCCTCTATTATCAGAGGCCTTCAAGAACAACGGTAAGCATTTAAGGAAAAACTTGTTTTAAGGATTATTCTGTTCCATACTTATTTTATGCACTAAATAATGTAGTAAATGGTTGGACTTTTAACAAAGGATATCCTTTGTACAGTAATTCCTGAAATATGAAATATGACCTTCCCTCCTCCCCCAAAGAATTTATGTTCCTATGACCCACCTCACTTGCATTTTAGGTGCCTATATCCATCATTCTCATCTTCAGAACTCCCACTCAGCAGCTGCCTATTTTGGCAGCACTTATAGTCTGTCCGTAGACATCCCAGGTTTTTACATTAAGGATCTGTACAGACATGAAATTGTACTTCTGAGAATGCTCAGAAGCTGCATTGGCTCAACAGAGTCAAGCACCTTACCAGCAAGGTTTATTTAGAGGGCAGGTGAAATAAGTACCTGCCTACTGTAACAAAAAGTTAGAGCAGGCAAAAACAACCCCAGTGTTCCAAAATGAAATAGTTATTATTCATGGGCAATAGTTGTTTCCTGTTTAAAAAAAAAATTAAAAGCTAGCATGATTAAATTATTTTTCTTATTATTTTATCAGGGAGTTAGAAGGTTAATGGGAAAGGTCAGAAAAAGCAGTTTTGCTTGTTCTAATAAAGTAGACTAAATGGAGAGCTGTCAACAGAATTCCCCAAAGTAATACTCCACATGCCTCTGTACGATAAAGCAGCTGTGTGGGCTCTCCTGGAGTGCCAGTCTTCTCAGACAGAGATACCTGAGGAGCTAGTGGTGCCACTAATGCCATCCTGCACCACAGTCTGAGAAAACAACTGAGCGTAATGTGAGATGGGTCACAAGGTGGTAGGCTACTGGTTTAGGGACTCATTTGAGAGGAGACATGATGCTCCTTTTACTAGGATCATTTCTGTTTCTTACTTGCATTAGTAGGACAAAATACAGAAAGGCTCTTGGAAGGAAAGGCTGGAGCACAATCTCCTCTGTCCAAAATGAGTGCTGTAATCTCTAGCCAGCAGAGTTATTTGTTTGTATTTCCAGCGAGTCGCTTTCTTCTTCATCCTCTGCTTCCTGCTCACAACTTCCCAAATCTTGAATTATTTTCTGCATAGTGGTGTGGCTGCAGTGAGAGTATCCCCTTCCTAATCCTTTACAGAAGCCTTTAGTCCCAGGGGGTGATTGTGTGGGAGGTAGAAGATATGGATTTAATTAAATTTAAAGGCAGTGGCCCTTTAAAGTGAGCTAGTCAATCCCTATCCTTCATTTCTAGTCTGGTATCCAAGAGACAGGGTATCACTAGAGTGTGTACTCTAAAAGGAAACATAGGACAGTGAGTGAAGAGTTGCAGATGTGGAGAGCAGTCCCTTGAGGAAGAGGGTGGTGGGTGCCATGTGTACGGCCAGTCATGACAACCCAGAGAACAGACCTCAAACACAAAAGCACCAACTGTTTTGTGTCATAAGAGATATGGGTTTGGCCTTGAAGTAAAAAAAAACAAACCAAAAAAACCAACACCATATGCCTAGAGCTAATAGTACCATTTGTACTTACATGTCAGGTGGTGGCTATAAGGAGGGAAGAAAAAGAAAAATGTCAGATAGTTGCTGAGCTTCCATTTTCACACAGCTCTCTCAAGACCTTTCTTTTCTTCAGGTATCAGCCTCTTGCTATTCCAGATATGTAGTAGACTCCAACAGATCATTTGATTTGTGTTTGTCTGTGCCTGGAGTCAGTGGTGACAAGCCCTTCAGTTTGCATGTATGACCTGGACTTGGAAGTATTTTCCAGCTTTCAGTCCCACATCATCTGGTCGTTTCTTTCTGTGCCCTAAAATTCATGTCATATTATTGTGATATAACATTAAGAAGCAAAAAATCTGCATCTTGTTTGTAGGATGATACAGACATCATAGTTTGGACACTAGTTTGAAACAATAGGGTCCAGTGCTTATGCAAAGGTGTCTGTGTGAGCAGAGCTATAAACCTTACCTGTCTCAAAGCCTCAATAAATAATTTGAATGTTCATTTCTATCAGGGTGGATCTTTACATCCTTCATAAATAGTTTTGCAATCTTATAACGGAAGGTACTACACATAAACTTCAGATCATTATCCATCTTAATTATTATCCATTATCTAAACCTCCTTGGTTTTCAGACTTGAAGTTCACATATCAGTATGTCAGTGTTCAGCATAAGAATGTGCTAGTTTGGTATTAAAAAACTCTTTCACTAGAAGTGGTGCGTTTAACTGTTGCTGGGTTTATTTTCCTTTTTTTTTTTGCAGGAGGAGTGGGTCTTGAGGTTGCTATTTTAATACTGAGCTAAGAGGGGTTTTTTGTTGTCTTCAGAGGTAAATTGTAGGTGGAAAAACTTTTGAGTCATGAATCACATACCTTTGACGTTACTTCGCGGGGCGCTGTTGTCCTATAGAAGTGTGTAGCAGAACACAAAAGGTGGGCTATTTGTTAGAAGATTTGAATGGAAGATTGCAGATTGAACACAGATGAAGGACAGTCCTCAGGTCATAAGGACCTCCCTTCTTGAGACACTGCCTCTTTCCATGTGATGTGCAGCCAGAGCTTTCACTAAAGGTGTTCTATAGTAGAAAGGAAGGGTGTTCAGAACATTTTCAGTAGGAATCTAGAACCTTTTTCTTTCCATTGTATGATCCTTCCAGATCTGGTTGTGTTACAAAAGCTGCATATGGCACAGGTCTTTCGATAAGAAATGAGGAAGATTATAATATTGAATCTTATTCAGGATGAAAAGTCTTCTGTTGTGAAAACTATGATAAGATTATGGTCTTCTCTTTGCTATTTAAGATTACTAACTGGCAGAATCTACTTCATACATAAAATTTATCATGCTGGATGATTGTTAATTTAAGTATTATTATCATCACAATAGGCAGGCCTTTATTATGGGCAGTGCTTTCAATGGTGATCAAAGGGAAGTAAGTCCTAAAGTGGTATTCCTATTGTACTGAGCTGTGTCCTTAGTCTTTCAGGTCCTGAAACACTGTTTTACATTTCTTGAACTGAAGAAGTATGTGTGTAGACTGTCATCTGTGTAAGCATAATTTAATTTCCCGAACCTTCATCTAGGTAGCAAAAGGCAAAATGGTTGCGCACACATGACCATTACCACTCCCACATTCGCCACCAAGACCTGTTTTAACAGAAATTAAAGAGCGTAAGAAGAGGCTCAGATCACTTATGCTTGAAATCATTAACATATTTACTTAATATTAATGTTGTGTTACCTTTAGCACCTCACTGG
This sequence comes from Balaeniceps rex, assembly GCA_013401315.1. Lineage (NCBI taxonomy): Eukaryota > Metazoa > Chordata > Aves > Pelecaniformes > Balaenicipitidae > Balaeniceps > Balaeniceps rex. The sequence continues at coordinate 15,540 of VYZW01035418.1, read as the reverse complement.
TGTGCTGAATGTGTGCAACACATTTATTGATATTAAAATCATAGAAGTGGTGACAAACAACTTTTAAACATCAAAGCCCATAGAAAAATTAAGCAGGCCTTAAAGTGTCTTGTTATAAAATATGTAGTTCAGAAAGCAAACAGTTTATTTTGTTTATTTTGATTTGCAAAGCTATTCTTCCACATGAAAGGAAACCAGACAATTCAAATCACTTTCTAAACCTCAAAAAGTACAAGCTAGATGGAGAATTCATATTTAAAGTTAGTTGCAGTCTTATTTGCCACTGTTTTCTCACAAGAAAGGAACAAAAGTATGTCTTAATATTTTTGCATCTTTATATATCAGAAATTTGCCTTCCCACACTTAAAAAGAAGTGCTGGAAAAGAGGGTTATTTTGATCCCTGGGCCAAGTTCTTTAATGCCAAATCGCAGTGTGGAAAGAATGTCTCTGTCCAGGTTATAAATCCTTAAAATGAGCTTTGATGGAAAATCTGGAGTAGTTTCAAAGTGGAATCTCCTCAGCTCCATGTGAGGAGCCCCATTGCTGCTTTGCTAAGGCAGGTGCCCACTCCATCCAGGAATGGTCTGGTTGATACCAAGAGTGGCTTCTTGCTTGTGAACAAAAAAGGA
>VYZW01035418.1:1737-14829 GCA_013401315.1 Balaeniceps rex | reverse complement strand
ATCAACAAAGCAAGGATGTTTTTCTGCAAATTACTTCATGATTTCCAGTCAGCTCTGAGACTGTAGAAGTTTTTTCTTCATTCTTCTGTGTTGTCATGATATTGGTGAGCCATAAAGGAAACCTGTGCAAATTCAGTTTATTTTCCCTTTACAGAAAACTTAACTTTGCTTATTGTGGGTTTGTTTATTAAAGTGAATGCAGGACTAGTCATGAAACTTATCCTGGCAGTGACAAGACATTTATGAGACATAGAGTATAGGAAGTCTCATTCAGGGGAATGGAATGGGGCCTCTGGTGTGGAGGGCCATCATTGCTGTTGTGGATGCCCAGAAAAGTAGAAATAAAGCTTTCTTTTTACCCTTCTTCCTTTGTACAGGCACAAGTGCTCCTTCCCAAAACAGCTGTTTCTTCCAAGGGAGTTCTCTTTAGCCAGGAACTGTCACAGACAGCCACGGCTCAAGCTTTGGGCAGGCTTGGATGACATTCAAGTGTGTGTGTACATACAGGAGAGAAAGGGAGTTTCATATACTTCAGTTCACTTATTTGTATTAGAGAATGCTGGCAATGTCCTTTTGATCAAATCCATTTCTTCACACATCGCTACTATCAAGACCAAAGCATGTCTTCCCCTTACATTTGTCACTATTATAGCTCCACACCAGCTTACAGAAGCATCTCCGTGTATGTCCCACCATGCAGGACAGTCAGCAGCTTTTTCTATCACATACTCCCTCTCCCCCATCACTTCTGGGACACACATATGTCAACATTAGCAGGAAGGGTTGCTCTGTAGAGAAAACCAGTTTGGTACTAAGGAACCAGCATCTAAGGTACACATTTTGGGTATGGAGGGTTACTTGGATTAGTTCTCATTTTGTTGCATGCACTAAATGCCAGTTAGTGAATGGAGAGCATTCAGCGTGCTCTTGAAGCACATGTCTCTGTTTCATATCATGTGAAGGCGATCTCTGAGAGAGCACAAGTGATAGGAGACTGTCTTTAGAAGCGCACTCCTTATCTGAACTAAAACGCTAAGACAGATTCACCTTCTGAGTGTTACCTCTAGGTGTAACAGTTATGCCCAGCAGGGAATCCTGGTCTTCCTCAGTCTAATGAAATTAACTGAGATATTAGTTTGAATCAGTTTTTTATGTAAAAGCTGTATTGAATAATAGGTCCTGTATTTTATTGTACTTTCACTAAATGGATGCTGAAATGTACTTTAAAGTTAAAAAATATACCTAAGAAATAATTCCAAAGTTGTACAGGCAAGTATATGGAGTATTTATAACAGAAAGTCTCAAGGTTGGCTGTTTTGGAGGGTTGCTCTGTGTGGCACTTGGTATTGTCTCCTGTTAATTCAGGAAGCTCAAGGCCAATACTAATAACTGTGGTAGTGTCGCTCCCTTAACAAGTATCGCTTCGCAGCAGCACAAGTCTGCAGGAAAGCAGCTGTCCGGTTGGGTCCTCTGCAGCTGCAGGATGAATATCTGGCTCCTTCCTGTGGTACTTTATTGCTATTGCACAGGACTGAAGAGTAGCTGCAGTAAGCCAATAAACAAAATGATATGATTAAACTGTAAAGCAAATTGGTATGATTCTTTTCAAAGGATGAACAAGTTCTATAAAGAGTTGGATTTTTAACTGTGCAATATACAAATCACTTAGCAAACCTTACACACAAATACACACTTGGAGAGGCTTATACTGTTACCTTTCATCTGGCACAGATGCATCAAAAGTCTTGCCCCTGTGCCATTGGGGAATATTGGCCTCAAACACATGTATTACATTAATTCTGAGTTGGGATTTGGTAAGAAATGGGAAGAAAGAGAGCACATTAAGTCAGTACGAATGTTACTTGGGTGATTAGATCACAAACTGTAAGTGAAACTTGGAAATATAAAACAGCCTCCTTAAAGCTGGGTAAGTCATCTAAAGCTTGCCAATGATTGTTGAAGAGTATTGTTTCTATTCATTTTCTTAGCTGAGATTAGTGGAGTTTTATTTAATTGTATTTTTATCTGAAAATTACTGAGTAGTGCTGATGGATACATGCTGTTATTTACAAAATAGAATCATACTATAGGGATTCTGACATTTTCGTTAATTGGTATGTATCCCTCTAAATGGTTTCTATTCCTTAACTCGTAATTGTTCTCATTTTCTCAGTGGGATTTAGAAACAGGGTCTGTGGAATGTCACTTAATACTCATTTCATTTTGTTAAATGAAATGCATTGGCTTCCATCTTGCCTATAAATTAAGTCATTCTAGTTTCATTTTCTGGCCATATATTTTTAATTGTGTAAATATTTTTCCTTCTCATGTAATTTTCTTAATGTTACAAAAAGTGTGCCCCCAACCCCCAGCTTTACTTATAGCAAACGAGTCGCAGTGTGTTTTCTATAGTCCATTAAATCCAGACATAAATCGGATGCTTGATCTGTCTCTTATGGCAGTCTAAATGTGAACCATTGTTTTCAAAGTTAGCCCTTTTCCTTGCTAAGTGGAGGACTGAAACTAATAAATTATTCTTTTGCAACCCAGAAAAATAACCTTCAATAAGAAAATATTTGAAAGGTCAGATCCTGCCTTCCAGTTAAATTTTCCTTAGTGTAAAGGCATTGGGAAGGAGAAAGGCATACTCATTGCAATCTGATTTCCTCACCCCAGTCTAACGCTAGTCAATGTGTTGCCCAGCTTCTCTTCATAAATACAAGCAGCTTCAGGGACAGTCCAACACGTGTTTTGCTACCCGCAATTTATTAGCCAAGAATAGCTACGTTGAAGTAGAGTTGTGGTCATGCCTTCTCCACTGGCAAATCCTCTTCATCAGGGACTCTGGGACTGTTATGTAGGCTCTGACGGGTATTCAACATCCAGGGTAGGCCACACACTGGAAAACCGCCCTGGAAATAGATATACAGCCTTTATGGCCCATTTTGTAGCATACTGGAGAACAACAGAAACAAGTCATCAATCTCTTCTTCTACAAGCATGATTTGAATGAGCGTTTATGGGTGAAAAGCTCTAAGTGCTATCAACTATCAGTCGTCTCCAATGGCAAATTTTTAAGCAGAGTAAATACATTAAACTAGAAAGTCATAACCCTTTTATTAAGTTAACAGTGCCATATTTCCACTTTGGCTGACTGATAAAATTCTGGTGTTGGGGGCTTTTTAATAGTTTCACTTCCCTTTATTCCAAACTTTTTTAAAGAAAAAAAGAAAGGATTATGAAAAGTATTGATATGATCCAAACATAGAATAAAAGACAGAATTCTGCTGTGCTAAAAAAGTAGTATTGTGTATTGCTGTGAACCTTTGCAACCCAGGTATACTGCTAGCAACACCTTTTGTAACATAACGTTTCCTTCCATTTCTCTGACTCTTGTTTGCTACAAGATAAAGAGGAAAGAAAAATCTGTGGGAAGCTTGCTGTTGCCTACAGATTCCTTTTGGAAAACGGAGTTCTTAAAAAGCCTCCCCACCCCCAAAGGTATTAGGGTGGTATTGTGCACAGAAGAGAGCATGAGAGTGAGCACTGAGGAACAGCATTTCAATTCTTTCATGCTAATGAATGAGGATACAGTTGTCTCCTAGAGAGTATTTTAAAGGACAAGTGATGAGAACTGGATACTATCTGTTTATTCCCACATATCTAGGAAGGAAACTTTTTCATATAGTGGACAAATATTTAAATATTTTTTAAATATAACCTATCCTCCTAAATGGCATGGAAATCTGTCCCGAGGTCTTGGCATAACTCAGTTGGCAGCAACTGTTGTTCTTTCTAAGCAGCAGCATTGGCACATAAGGGAGTGACAGAGGCATACTCTAAGTATGGAAAGCTGTCTTCTCGATAGCAACAGGAGACCATTTTCAGATCTGAAACTCTATATTCTGTAGCAAACAAACAAAAATATGCAGAAGGATCCTGATTCTTGGAATATGCATTTTCCCACCAAGCCTATTTATAAAACTGCCCGATAAAAAAGCATATAGAAGAAATGATTGCAACTCAGAATATCTGGGTTGTATTCCCAGCTCTGTTTGCCCTTGAGTGAGCCACGTTAAAAAAAAAAAAAATCTGGCGAGAAAGCCTTTATACCTCAGTTTCCCCACATCTACAGAAATAATAAATAAATAGGAGTGCTCTCATTTGTGCCTGGAAAGCATGTTGAAACGATTTTTTGGAAGATGCTAACGAAGTGTCATTGCATTAGGCTGACTGTACTTCTGAAATCCATCTGACATTTTCCACTTGACATTGATTGTGGGTGGTAACATTTCTGTATTAATTTTAAAGAGGATGCGTTATAGCACTGCCTGATGTATAATCACACAGTTTATGATTAAAGCATTTTCTAAGAAAGGCTGTGAGATCCTCTTTTTCACTTCGTTAAACTATTGCATTATGAAGTGTGGTGTTTCATTACGGATCCTGCCAAGCAGCTCTACTGTGCTCCTTATAGCTATGTGTGAAGTATCGAGGTGAAATTCGTAACTATATTTGGGTATCAGAGTTTATTTCCCCTACTCTCTTGAAGGTTAGCATGACGAGCAGTTGAGGAATGCTGGGGGAAACCATTGTTAACATGACCAGGCTGTGCCCGAGCTCGGATTGCCCTGCTGAATCCTGTTTCGTGTTGCAAGCAGTTAAATCACCAGGCGCCGGGACGGGGCTCGGACCACACAAACACAGGATCGGGTCTGTTCCATTATCGTGTTGCTGAGACTGGTCCTCCCCGTCACAGATAACAGCAGCTCTCCCATACGTTGTCAGCGGTCGGAGCCTAGCGTTGAAGTTGAATACTCCCCTGTCAGATGTGCCTGTAACACGGGGTGGTAGGAGAGGAAGCTTGGAGAGGAAATGAGTAAGTCGGCAGCTTGGCCCAGTGTGTAGCTGTAAGGCAGGGTTACTGGAGCAAGCAGTGGAGCGTGGAGGAAATGTTGCAACGGCTAAACTTCATGTGTGTGTTCTTCTCTGAAACAGCCTCATCATAGAAAAATCTAGGATAAGAGGATTTTTGGGAAACATTACTGCACAATTAGTGCAAGATGAAATGATCTATTGCTAGTTCTGAAAAGAGGGGGGGAGCATGCACAGCTCCTCCTTAGAGGTGCTCAGCACCCAATGAGAGGTGAGCACCTATAAAAAAGCAGACTGTTGCATGAAGTTACTGATTTTTTTTATCTTCTGTTCTGCATGATTTTTCTAGCCTTTGCAAACTAAGTATTGTCAATGATGAGGCGCACTGGAGCTTTATGTTTCCCCAAGGAGTTTAAGATAGAATTTCTAAGAGGTGTGTAGTTACACTGATGCTTAAAANTGTGGGGGGGGGTTGGTGGTGTCTCTATTTCCCATGATATTTATATCAGTGAATTTCATGTAAAAAGAATATAGTGGCATGTGTACATTCTTATAATTTCATGTATATATCTACATGCTTTTCATTTTTTACAACTGACTCCTGAGCAGTTGTGTCCCTGGAAGAATGAGATGAATGAGAAGGGCATCCTATGGGGAAGGGGGGAAATAGAAGCAAGTGGTGATCCCTATGGAAAGAGAGGAAATTAAATGTGACATTCCACTGCCAACTGGTTGTTGGTTTGCTATATTGTCTCCATCAACAGCTCTTTGCCTTTTTGATTTTTTTTAGAATACTTCTGAAGTGAAAAACCTCCTCTTTCACCACTGCCTCCTCCCAGTATTTTTTTTCGACCATTGCATGGCTATCAAAATACTAACCTTCAGTAAAGTTTTGGTATGATGTGGATTATCAGCCTTTGTTTACAAAACACTGTTTACATTCTTTATGCTTGTCACTTTTAAATTAATAAGAAAAGAAAATTATAAAGGGGGTGGATGGGTGGGTGAAGTCCATTCTTTGAATACTAGATACTTGCAAAGCAGCTGCTAGAATGAAATTTCCCTGGCTGCTTAGTGAGAGGATAGTTCAGATTGTAGTCAAAATTAGGATTGGTACACCAGATTATGTGTGGGTGTGACAAATGAAAAAGGAAATGCTTGGTAAAGTATTTTTATTTGTAATGTGAAACTAACCTAAAATAATATTAGTGAGTATTAAATTCTGTATGTTCCAGTGGATCAGTTCCATTGGAATACAGAAAATAGTTCTGCTTGTAGTAATAGCTCAGAGAATATTTCTGAGACATTACTTCAGAAGAATGACTGAAGTTGAAATACTAGTAGTAGGGAATACATGATGCTATGGGTGTGGTATGCATCTTTTATCATCATGATTTAATATTGTTCTAAATATGTGTTCACACAATCTTTAGAGGCTCCACGTTAGCATTCATTATATATGGTTACATGGTTGAAGAAACACTTTCTTAGCTACAGTTGGCTTTAAAAAACATTTTAATGGAGCCTTTCGTGTCACTCACCTGTAATAGCAAAAAAAGAATATCAGTCAGTGAAAACACAGGTGACTGAAGCAGACTTGTGGTGCAGCAGGGAGATTTAGGGCCCCATCTAACAGCAGCATCCTTTGGCTATGGGAGAGCTCAATCCGCTTCCACAGTTTAATTCTGTGGAGTTATCTAAAGTTCTAAAGCTGTCAAGAAAGCTATGGCAAACCAGTTGGTGATCCACCTGCAGGAATATGGGAAGAAATAAGGTAGACCAAACAAGTTACAAGTCTCTTTCTCTTTTAATGAAGAGGGAGAAAATCTGTGACAAAGGTACTCAGATAACGAAGGAGTTCTTAGCATGTGAAAGTGGACTGAGCGGTGATACTTTTGCTGGGTGGAAAGTAGATGTTGATTCTCTGGGTAAGACTCTGGACTGGGAATTGCATCCATTTTTCCACCCTGGCTCTGCCACAGATTTCCTTGGTGAACTAAGCAAGTAGTTAACGGTTTTGGCCTCTGTTTTTTCTGTTCACAAAATGGGATTCTGACCCCTTCCTCCCAAGGGTCTGTGAGGTTAAATAAAAGGATGTTTATGAAGTGAGCTCATATTGTTTTTATGGAAGAGGTGCAGTTTCGACATTTTCAAACAATATTCTCAGCAGAGAAAGAACCTTAGATATTATATTTACTTACACAGCGATGCTGCCACACAGATATGCTTTCTCTCAGTGGTAACATCCCACAGTAGTGGGAGGTTCTGTACAAGTCCTTTTTTCCTGGGGTTAGGAGAGAGGCCACAGGCACCCTGCAAAAGGGAGCCAGCACTGGCTGCCAAGGGCCACTGATACCCTGAAGCTGTGTGACACCCCCGTGGCCAAGCTCCGCTAGTCCAAGCTGCCTCTGTGTGCTGGGACACCCTGGGATGGCGTGAGCACCTCTTGGGGTGCACTCTTCCTTCAGTACATAGGCGAAGGTGTCCATTCCTCTTATCTCACCCTAAGTGAACCTGGTTCCCCTTGTGTGCGCACTGCAGGTGTTACCAAATGCTCTCTCTGTGTACGTATACACCTTATGAAATGCTTTCAACATCTGTCTTCACCATGTTCCCCTTCTTATTTTGGCAGATGTAGTTCATCTGGTCCTTTTCAACCTTTTGTTGATAAGTGCCATTTTTGTGCTGCCTGTTGCTAAGTATTTGGTGCTGCTCAGTCTCACCCTTCCCCCCTCCTCTTTTGGCAGAGAAAGGACACAGCATATTTCCAGAATATATGCTCTAATTCCAACGCCAAGACTACTGTACATCTGGTGCTCTCAGTCTCTTCTGTGCAAATTACAGCACGTTGAACCGTAGGCGAGGGGACAAATGACCTGTCCCTGCGTGGCAGGAACATGGTGATTAGTGCAGAAAGTGTCACAGAGGCATTGCCAGGCATGGGATCACCAGCAACAACCCGATGAACTCTTACCAAAACACAGGCACATGTCTCTGCTATCACTTTCTCTTAGGCAGCCCCAGAGTGTGAAAGTTGGTGGTGGGGCGTGCGTAGAGGTAGAAGCACGGTGGGAGGTGGAAATGCGGTAGATGTGACTGATTTACGACAGGAGTTTCCTTTACAGTCATAAGGGGAATTTTGCTTGGTCACCCTCATGAACCCTCATGAAACAGCCTGAATCATTTGAAGTTAAAATAAAACAGAGAATGGCAGGGGGAGGGGCATGGCCATTGTAGAAAAAAAAAAGAGGCAAAAAACACAATGTTAGAATTGTTTCCTTTGGTGCTGACTTCTTAAATGGGAATGTGATCCAGAATAGTTCTGGTGTGCAAGCCAACATTTGTTTTAAGAATTTGTATTGTCTTCTTTTCTCTCTGCCCCCTCTCTCCCTTGTCCTCCCCCTCTTCTCTGCAGATTTACACTGACTGGGCTAACCACTACCTAGCAAAATCTGGCCACAAGCGGTTGATCAAGGATTTGCAACAGGACATTGCAGATGGAGTTCTGCTAGCAGAAATCATCCAGATCATTGGTAAGACCAGGGCTGAGAGAAGCACTGTGAGCTGACTCCTTGCATGGGGGAATATATAATTCAAGTTGAATGTATTTAACAATAAGATGAACCCTGAATAATACAATTTGACTGGGTCCATATGTCTCTGATATTTGTGTGGTTCATCCTTGTCTTAATTAAAAAATATGTTTATGTGAGCATGTTTGGAAGTGGCTGTTTAACCATACTTTAAATGGCCAGAACTGTATCTTACACACTTTGAATTGTCAGAAATGAATGCTCCATTAAACCATATGTCTCCCATGTGTGCATTTTGTTAGTTGGAGTGGCTCATACTTTCTGGGATGCCTTGAAACTGTATCCTGACCCTGCAAAGACAATTGTGGAAGATTTCATGTCAGCAGTTATTTTGCAGGGGCTGAAGAATTAGCAGCGACCTCCTTCGCACTTCCCCCTTTGCATGATTTGGCATGTGGAAGCAACTACTGCTAACAAGAGTGTTGTTACTGTACAACTGCGCTTTACTTAGAAAGGAGCTCTGTGTCAACAAAACCCTGTGCACTTTATTGCTGTGTCTTTTCTGCTCTTCTGGGTTTTTTTTTTGGTTTTGTTTTTTTAGATCTTTTTTTTTGGCCAGGGGGAGGAAAGGAAAGTTTATCACATTGTTTACTTCTGCTTTTCTCCTCACTGTTTTTGTTTAGCAAATGAAAAGGTTGAAGATATCAATGGCTGTCCCCGGAGCCAGTCTCAAATGGTAAGAATAAAATATATTTTTAGTCTGTGTTGGCACCTCTGCACTTTCCTAAAATGCTTTTTAAAAATGATTTATTTAAACTGTTAATATTCTGTCCCACGTTTACTATAAAGTCCTAATTCTCATATAGTGTTCCTGGTACTTTTTTTCCACACGTGCTTAGTGTTTGTCACTTCACTTCTGTGCTCACTAACTTTGAGTCTTGAGGTAACCCAGCAGCAAAAACTTCATCCCTTCTAATTAATCCAGAACTGCCTTAGCAGACCTGTTCTTCTGGTGACCCAGATAATTTCATTTAACTTGATTTTTAAGGGCAGTAAATCCAAGAACAAATTTTTAAGTGGAGTCTTTGTGTCTGGAAAACTGGCTTGATGAACAAGACTTGCCAAATTATTTTTGAATATAAATAGCTTTTTGGATTGTCCACTGTAAAGTCCAGTTAGATGCACTGACTCCAAGACTTTCAGAAATAGCACTTTAGTCATATAGCTCTCTGAGCTATAGCTGGCAGCTGCTTAAAAACATTTTAATACTCTCAGGCAAGAAGCATTTTGTGACTGTGATTCATATGGAGTCTTATTAATCTTTTACTGTGTTTATGGCTAGTCAACTAATAAGATAAAGCCTCCTTAGAAGGCTGCAGAACTGACAGGTTCAAAATCTGAGCCTCAGTAACATCACCATGCATTTACTGATTTGTTTGCTGTTCCAGTCATGCTCCTTCATGCTGAGGACTTTGCCTTTCTGTTCACATCCAAATAGTATGTGAATAAGGTGCACAATTGTATAGCTGGCAAGGATTTCGGAGCGTAATGGTTTGGATGAGCTTGCATAATAACAAACTGCTGAAGCTGGGTTTAAAAATGGAAATAGAGTAGAAAAAAATTGCATTTATTCAGTGTATTTTTTAAAGGGGAAAGGTATTCACGGCTTTTTTCTGCAAAGCTGCAAAAAGGTAAAAGGAAAAATTTTGAGAACCAGTGAAGTGAATAATCAGGTCTTTCAGTTCTTTTAACAAAATGTGCAGGTTTAGAATAAGTTTTTTCTCTGGCTTTCAGGCTTTTTGAAACAGTCCGTAGTAAGAATATATGCAATTTCCTTAATAATAGTTATTATTTTAATTACTCATATTACAGCAGCACCTAGTGGCCCCGGCTGAGAACATTGGGAACTCCAGCGTGGAACTCTAATATTACACACACAGATCGAGAGATAATCACTCTCTACTTTAATCACAATAAAACCTGCCATTCCAGACAGACAAGACAAACAAGAAGAGGCAAAAGCACAGAAAAGTGATATGATTTCCCAAGGTTATGTAACTGGTTAGTGACCATCTAGGACTGCTTAGGGACCCACCACTCTGATGTCTATCGAGCTTCATTTCTGAGAGAAAACCAAGCTGCAGAGAGAACTATTCACTAGCAACATTTTCATCTCCAAAGCGACAACATTTGTGTACATTCCCTGTTGATAGGTAAATCTTTATGTGGCATAGGGATTCTGGATTTCATCTCTAGCTCTGCTGCAGTTACGGGAGAAGCATGGTCAATGCACGCCTGTGCTGCAACCGTACCTGTGGGAATCTCTTTGTGTCCGTCTTCCTCCTCCTGTAACCACATCTCTCAGCTCAGGCCAAAGACTACATCTCAGGTGCTCTGGGTCTCAAACCAGGTGCTTCAAATGCTCCTGTACGTAGTCATACATAAGTGTTTTCACAGTGCTAAGGCATCACATTTAGCCACTTTAACTTCATAGAAATAGAATATATTTTTTCATCCTCTTTGATTTGGTCTCTGATCAGATTATTTTCCTGCCTTTTGACGTTACCGATTTTATACTGCTGATTTCTTTGACTGAGCTAGGAAATTTAAAATGTACTGAAGTTAAAGTAGTTCAAACCTGTCACTTTCCTCTCAGCGCATCTCAGAGACCCCGGGTTTTGACTCTGGTCTCCATTTGTTTCCTTTGGGTTGTGCGCTGCTCTAGCCTAGCTGAAGGCACCATCTTATCACATTTTCAAGTAATTTCTCTTGGCAGTGCTCAATTTTGTTAGCCCGCTTAGTTAATGATAGGCCAATTCTCTTCTTCTTGTAGAGGTGGACTCTTGGGTGTTTGTAATGTGCAGAAAAAAAATGTAACAGTGGTCGAAGCTAGTTTACATGTTTGATGTATGCCAGTATGTAGCAATATGTCCTGTCAGAATTTGTCAGAACATCAGCCATCAAACCAGCAACAGTCATGATATTCCTGCAGCATGTTAGTTAGACATTCATTCACAACTTTCATTTTAACATTTTAAGTTAATAAACCTCAAGAATCCCACCACCCTTTTCTTCCACATATGTTTTCATGATCCTTGCTCTCATAACTTGCAATTAAGGAGAAATGTTTTCTGTAATCTGCCATTTGATAGCCTTCCCATGAGGTGATGTCTAAGAACTTTTATTAGCTTAAAAGAAGCAGGAGAGCACTGACATGGATTGTCTGCTGTTGGAAACACTTGATATCCCCTGTAGGTGATACTGATATCAATTCATAATTAATCACTACCAATATTCCCAAGTTTTGTTCCACTCACTATTTGGTTTTCCTCTTGCCAATGGCTTCATCTTTCAAGTGTTTTTTAAGGCATCTCAATTAGCCATTACCTTAATTTGTAAACATCTTTTAATGTTTATTTTAAATACATATAAAATGCTTCTTTTTTAGTTTTTTTTTAATTAGATCTATTGCAATGTCTTGCACTCTATGCTCATCTTGGCAGTGATATATGAAGTACTTGCAGACAAGTTGAACTGGCTCCACAGGTCCATGTTCATAAAAATAAAAACCTGTGAACCCCAGCAGCATCCAGTTTCAGCATAGTTAGCTTTACCAGGATCCTCGTGGCTGTCATTATGCTCACACATTTGATGTCGCACACAGAATTTGAGAACCTGAGATATACTGGGGAATAAATTATTTCATACTCAAATCTCAGAAACTTTAAATAAATGAAACTTGCAAGAGAATTGGCAAGATTTCTTGTTTGCTGGGTAAATCTACTGTGGTAAAAAGATTTTGGCATTTCTTATGAATGGTTTTAATAAATTTAATAAGAATTTAAAACTCTGTATTATAATATACATTGTCTGTCTACAGTGTCATATAGAGTCTTCTCCTTGCCTTGCCTATTTTTTTCTTCACAGCTATGCATTCAAAGAGGAATATGGCACTGCAGCCTCTTTTTCATCATCCCTTTCAAGCCTTTCAATGGAAAAAAATACCACATTCGTTTTCTACCTTTTCTTTGTATGAATTATTCCATAAGTCTGTCAATTAAGGAAACCTAGAATTATCTTTCTTTCAGAAGATAATGGTCTTTTAAGGGTTTACCTTTTGATACGACCAAAAGCTAATTCCTTTCTGCTTCTTTATAAGCCATTTGTTTCTTTCATTTCTGTTGTAAGAAAAAACAGGATAGTGTCCCAGGTAGAAAATACGTCATAAAGCTTTTCTCTAATGGTCCAAAGAGAAAGAATTCAGATTTTTTTTCTTCCTGAGCATATTAAAAATGTACTGGAAGATCTCCAGTGTTTTGTCTCTAAACAGATCATATCAAACATATAGTAAGCATACAGAGTATCAAATTCAATCCATCCTGGGGTTGTCAGAGAAAATGCAAGAGAATCAAAGTGTTGGACTGAAAATATTTTTTTGGTGACATTTGCAGTATTGGCCCTAGAGAATTTTATAAAACTAATGTTTCTATTCGTTTCTCATGCAGTCCATGGTTTTTTCAGCTGCATAAATAGTAAAATAAATTCAAAATTGACAAAAAATTTTAGTATATTGTTTTTCAAGTTGATTTTTCCTTCAGAGGTTGATGTTATCTTATTAGCTGTTTTTTTCTTCCTTAGAATTAGTTCTTGCTACTTCCCATGAGAACTGCCTATGCCAGTACAT
>VYZW01035417.1:11802-38238 GCA_013401315.1 Balaeniceps rex | reverse complement strand
TGCAGGAAGCAAATGGTGGTCAGCGGTGTGCCATCTTCCCTTCCACAGGAAAGGAGCCACGTCTGTATTTCATACTTCTAAAACATATGCTGTTACCAGCTGAAGCAGCCTGGATGCATGCTGGAGTTCGCCCTCTGAATGCTCTGATGTGCTGTGAGAACCTCACAGGGGATGCAGGGAGAATTAGTCTCGCTTGTGTTTTTGTTCGCAAAGCTGAGGAGATGCAGCTGAGACACAGCTGAAATTACAGCAGATCTGTAGTTGACCTATGGGCAGATGTAATGTGTACCTCTGAAGATATGCCAGGCCCAGCTCAGCACTGGTGTTCGCTCTCTGCAACATTCAATTTTCAGTGAGGTCATGAGGGCACACAGTAACAGTTAGCTTGACCCTTCCAGTTTTCATTTGAAGGATTCTTAACGCAAGAGGACATGGGATTTTTTTTTGTGTGTGTGTGTGTGCGTGCTTGTTTTTATACTTTTATGCTTGTGCAATAGCATTGAATGCCATGAGTTCGTATGAACCTGTTAAAATATTCAGTCAGTGCTATGTGGTGTTTTAGCATGAGTTCATTGCCAATATAAGTAGGTCCAAGCACAGAGTGGAAGGCAAACACCTGTTTTATTTCGACACTTAACCTGATGGTAAAAAGGGCAAGAAGGTGTATCATTCATCTTCTGCTTTCTGTAGAAAACTTGGTCATCTTACACAGCTGGGGCAAACCTCAGAGCAGAACAGGCTTGGAAGGCTAAAACCAGCAGTAAATAAACTATGTGGTTAGTATGACAATGTGTATTCTGGGGGTAGAAACCTTGCCCCAACCTTAGGATAGGTGTGTAATGTTGATAAACATCCTGCCAGTAGGTTCAAAGGGACTTGAATTGGACCCTACAGAATAAAGAATGTGCTCCAACTGGGAACTGTAGTCAGAGGAATATATACATACCCTGCTTCATTTTTAATAAAATATTTAGTAGTCTTGCATCTGCATATGACGTAACTCGGTATAATCCCATGAATAACACTTTGGTGCTATATCATAATACATTCAGGTACATATTCTGTCACCTTGAGTCACAAAAGCTATGCTTAAGCCATAGATTAAATGACGCCAGGAAATATTTCCAGGCACTGGAAGCCTTTCACACATGCTGTTGCATTGTTAGAATATTCTCTGCCGTGCTTTTGCTTTGTGTTACTAGTGCCATCAGGAACACTTCCCAGTCATATTTTTGGAGTTATCCCAATGGATCACTTGGAACAGACAATTTACATATAGTCACCTTTTTTGAAGACTAAGAGAACTTGATGGTATGTACCATGCTGACTGGTCTCAGGGCCAGAGGATGCTGGCAGTATATCATTACTAATGTATTTGCAGCCAGNCATTGTTAGAATATTCTCTGCCGTGCTTTTGCTTTGTGTTACTAGTGCCATCAGGAACACTTCCCAGTCATATTTTTGGAGTTATCCCAATGGATCACTTGGAACAGACAATTTACATATAGTCACCTTTTTTGAAGACTAAGAGAACTTGATGGTATGTACCATGCTGACTGGTCTCAGGGCCAGAGGATGCTGGCAGTATATCATTACTAATGTATTTGCAGCCAGCTTTTCCAATGGAACATTTACTGCTAAAAGTGGAGTTTTGTTGAAACTGACATATTCTCAATTTTATTGAGAAGACATTTCACGCTCAGACTAAAGCCCACCTGGATCCAAATCTGGCAAAGGATGTGAAGGACAACAAGGAGGGCTTCTACAGGTACATCAGTGGCAAAAAAAGGAAGACTAGGGTAAATGCAGGCCTGCTGCTAAATGGAGAAAGGATCTGGTGACAAACAACACGGAAAGGCCAAAGTACTCAGTCCCTTCATTGTTTCAATCTTTGCAGTGTAAGATTTGCCTTCAGCATTCCCAGGTCCCTGAGACCAGTGGTGAAATCTGGGGCTATGAAGGCTTATCATTGGTGCAGTTTAGGGATTGTTTGGACAAACTGGACATGCTCAAGTCCATTGGACAATGGGATGCACCCACAAGTGCTGAGGGAGCTGGCAGTGTCATTCAGAGGCCACTCGTGGTTATCTTTGAAAGCTCATGGTGATCAGAAGAGGTCCCTGAGGACTGTAAAAAAGCAAAGACCTCTCTATTTTCAGGAAGGGTGAGAAGGAGGACCCAGGGAACTACAGGCTAGTCAGTCCCATCTTGTGAAACTGATGGAACAACTAATCTGGAAACAATGCCAAGTATATGGTCAGCAAGAAGCTGATCGGGAGTAGTCAGCAAGGATTTATGAAAGGGAAATCATGCCTGTCCAACATGATAGCCTTCCATGATGAGATGACTGGCTCGATGGATGAGGGGAGAGCAATGAATCTTGTTTGTCTTGACTTTAGCAAGGTGTTTGACACTGTCTACCATAACATTCTCACAGCCAGGTTGATGAACTAGGGGCTAGAAAAATGGACAGTAAAGTGATTAAAAAATGGGCTGAATTGTTGGGCTCAAAGGGTTATGATCAGTAGTATGGAGTCCAGGTGGGTTCCAGGCAGTAGTGGTGTACCTCAGAGGTCAATGTTGGTGCCAGTACTCTTTAATATGTTCTTTATTGACCTGGACAATAGGGCAGAGAGCACCCTCAGCAAGTTTGCAGACGAAACAAAAGTGGGAGAAATGGCTCATGTACCAGATGATTGTGCTGCCATGCAGAGGGACTTCAACAGGCTGGAGAAATGGGCTGACAGGAACATCATGAAGTTCAACAAAAGCAAATGTCAAGTCCTGCCCCTGTAGAGAAATAACTCCATGCACAAATACACACTGGGGGCCAACTGGCTGAAAGACAGTTTGGCAAAGAAGAACCTGAGGGTCCTGGTCATTAAAAATTGAATGTAAGTCAGGAATGTGCCATCATGGCAAAGAAAGACAACAGCCTCCTGGCCTGCTTTAGGCAGAGTGTTGCCAGCAGGTAAAGGGAGGTGATCCTTCCCCTCTACTCAGCTTTGGTGAAACACACTTGGAGATTTGGGTCTAGTTCTGAGCTTCCCAGTGGAAGAGAGACAAGGACATACCAACTCCAGTCCAGCAAAGGGCCATGACAAAGGGACATGAGTATCTGCCATATGAGGAGAGGCTGAGAGAGCTGGGACTGTTCAACCTAGAGAAGAGGAGGCTCAAGGGCATCTTATCAGTGTGTATAAATATCTGATGGGAGGAGTAAAGAAGATGGAGCCAGACTGGCTCACATGTACCCAGTGACAGGACAAGAGAAAAAGGGCACAAACTGAAATACAGGAAATTCCATTTAAACGTAAGAAAACAAAAATACCGCAAGGTTGGTAAAATACTGGAACATATTTCCCAGAGAGGTTGTGGAGTTTCAAACCTTGGAAACATTCAAAACCTGACTGGGTATGGCCCTGGGCAATCTGCTCTGAGCAAGGGGATTGGTCTTGATGATCTTCAGACGTGCCTTCCAATCTCAACCATTCTGTGGCATTCCATATGGCAAGGAGAGAAACATTACCTGGCTTTTTTTCCTTACTTACTTCTGCCTTCAAGGTGATTTCAGGCACAGGTGCTGGAGTGTAAACAGCGTGTACAGCAAACTGCAATCTATGATGCTCTTGACTGTTTTATCGACTGTTATGGGGTTGCTCAATAATTAAGTGAAGGTGAGAGAGAAAAGAAAGTGAAGGGAATGGGGATTCAGTTTCTGAGCAAAGGTATGTGTGGAAGCCATTTTTTGATGAGTTGGACAAATTTGGTCAAGACACAAACTGTGGAAGTGAATATAGTCTTGAAAAAAGAAGTTTGGGTTGCAACACCCCATTGTTTTAATACAGCTGCCAAAAGAAGCCCCTGAGCATGGTAGAGAGGCATTCTTGTTCAGGAAATTGTTTTGAAGGTGTTTCTTCATATAAAATTGTCATGGTTATTAAGGAAGGTAAGGAATACAATAGTACTCCATCAATTAAGTTGAGATGCATCAGAAGCATAAAGGCAGATTTAGTAGCCTCATACCTGAATTCTCTGTTTCTTAAAAGTGGAAAGTCATGAAAGGTGTCCTCCACCTCAGCAGAGCTCTTTAACTTCAGTGTTCCATGGATCATGCCAATTACATACTTGGTGCAGGAATCAACTCTAGAGGAAATCAATTCCCCAGAAAGACCAACTTTTAAATGTTGTAAGGATTATTTGTATCTAGTAATACAAAGGGAAATGCTGCTTCTGGTGAAGCAAGACAAAAGGATCTAAGAAACAAGTACCTGAGGAATAACGTCAGCAGATAATAACCTGAAGAAGTTTTATGCTGGTAATGTCTCTCACTAGAGATGACCAAGGTGGATATCCATAGCCAGTGATGGCTGAGGCTTCAGTCAGGACTTCTCACAGTGAAGACATTTTCCTAGAATACCACAGCAGGCATATGTGTAGTCCCAGTTACTGAAACTGTAGAGATTCACATTCAAAATCTATAACTCATCTGCAAGCTACCTGAGAAATCACTGTCAATTTTTCTTCTTACAGTAAGAACAGTTTATCTGGGAATGCTTTAGATGTAAGAAGTGGTCCTTGATGTAGCATCTAATTCTATATTTCAGTTTTCTATTAAGCCTATGACAACTTTCTTCTAGAGTTAAAATAGACATAAAACATACTCTTCACTGGTTTTGCTAACATTTTGCAGCCTCACAGTAATATTTCTGTGTAAGGTTCAAGGTGTAAAGTTCAAGGTGATTTAAAAGGTACCACTGAACTTTTCTACATTAATAATACAACTTCATCTCCCTGTTCACTGTTTGTATTTTCCAGGTTTGTTACTGTAGATATTTCAGACAGCCATTATTTGCCTGTGGTGTTTCTGAACGTCCTAATGCTGAGTGTTGCATGATTTGAGGGCCTGTATAAGTGGGTTTTAGCACACAGCAGCACCAAGATGCAAACCCTTCAGGGTGAAGAAAAACACCCTTTGTGTTTCACGAACATGAATACAGAAGATATTGAGAAATGTCATGTGTGGGAAGTGATCACTTCATAGGCAGTTTTTTGGGCATGGCATATTGAGAAAAGTTTAATTTCCATTCACAGGGTTCTACCTCCTGTGCTGTAGAGAATAGCTGGAGGATATGAGGATGTCCTGAACAGGACCACATTTTTAGTGGCAAGGCCTTTTCAGCTTTCAGGGAAGGACAGATCTCATCCTTTAACGATACTGAATTGTGAACATCACTCTCTGTGAACAGCAGAGTGGAAAGGTGGAGAGCCAGGATGTTCCAGGACTGGGGCATGAGCATTAAAAATGTGCAGAAGAAGGTCTGATAAATTATTAAAGAGAAGGAGAGGGGATGAAAAGAAACAGGGAAGAAACATTTGCTACAACTAATGATGTGGAAATCTCAAACACCAAGCTGGCAAAGAGGTTACAGCAGAATCTTTAGATAATGGCAAGCTTTGAGTTGTGTAGTAGAAGAAATACAAAAAAAAAAAAAGCAGAGTTTTGTAAAATAGGGAAATTTAGGGATATAGTAGTTAAATGTGATCTGCAGCCATTCGAACTGCATAAATTTTTTGCAGTTCTTGCAGCAGTTGGTTATCTCACTGCCTTGAACAAAGGGGACAAGAAGGAAGGACCTGTGTATGAATGGCATGCACTTGTGTTAGGGAATGCGGAACAGAGTGCTACTAGAGATGAACACTTTGAGATAAAACTTCCTGAACTGGAGTCTGTCTTAGGGTTTTAGTTGTCCAAACAAGCAAAGTTTCTTATTCATAGATAATTATATATTTTTTATTTTGATCTTTATATAAGTTTGTGTAGAGTAATAAGTTGCCCAGGAACAAGGAGAACCTTGGGTTCTGGTTAGAAAATTTGATATTATTTTGAATTTCTGTCCCATAGCAGGGTTATCAGGTTGTGGGCATGTCTGTTATAAAACAGTTTTGGGTTAAACCTCCTGGTTTCAGAATGGGAACACCCTTAGTCCTGACGTCTTTGTGTTTAAGGCAGACCTACTTGCAACCCCCTGTGAGTTTCTTCGTCCCTTCAGATCCTGCCTTCAATTCCACAAAAGCTTCTTGAACCAAAGATTATTGTTTAAGAATTAGTTTGTGCTCATCGACCACATTTTCCAAGAAAATGTCACCTGGTAGAATTCTTTGATCAGCTCTGTTTGGGGTAAATAGTAATGAAGTGATCAAAAAAAGAGAGGGTTCCAAAGCAAATAAAAGTCATTCAGGGAGATTGTTAACATAGACTTATAGTAGCATATAGTCAGTTATGCTGGAGCTTTAAATATGAATAAGAACTTGGACCAAAGCACTTCATTATATTTTATAATCAGAAATCTTCTGTGAATAGGAACTGGAAGATCAAGGGCTCTTTTTCATGAACAAATTACAGGTATTTTTAATAGAAATTACAATTGTTAAGCTATATTTATCAGTAGAGAAACACACAACATTTAGGGATGTGGACTCTGTCAACAGACAAAATGTGGTAAAGTGTTTTTTTGGGCAACCTAGTTAAACAGTTAAAGCTTTGAATTTATATTGGGTTTGTGTGGCAAAGTTTTGGTAGCTGTGTGGCTGCAGGGTTGGCTTCTGTGAGAAGCTGCTAGAAGCTTCCCCCATGTCTGATAGAGCCAATGCCAGCTGTCTCGAAGACAGACCCACTGCTGGCCAAGGCTGAGCCAATCAGCGATGGTGGTAGCGCCTCTGTGATAACATATTTAAGATGGGGGAAAAAAACCTGTGCAACTGCAGCCAAAGAGAGAAGTGAGAATATGTGGGAGGAACAACCCTGCAGACACCAAAGCCAGTGAAGAAGGAGGGGGAGGAGGTGTTCCAGGCACCAGCACAGAGATTCTCCTGCAGCCCCTGGTGAAGACTGTGGTGAGGCAGGCTGTCTCCCTGTCCACGGCAGCCCATAGAGGTCCATGGTGGAGCAGATATCCACCCTGCAGTCCATGGAGGACCGCATGCCAGAGCAGGTGGATGTGCCCAAAGGAGGCTGTGTCTCTGTGGAGAGCCCATGCTGGAGCAGGCTCCTGGTGGGACATGTGGACCTGTGGACCCATGGACCCATAGAGAGGGGAGCCCATGCTGGAGCAGGTTTGCTGTCAGGACTTGTGACCCCATGGGGACCTCATGCTGGAGCAGCCCGTTCCTGAAGGACTGCTCTCCATGGAAAGGACACATGGAAAGGACCCACACTGGAGCAGTTTGTGAAGAACTACAGCCCGTGGGAAAGACCCACATTGTGGAGGACTGTCCCCTGTGGGAGGGGCCCCACGCTGGAGCAGCGGAAGAGTGTGAGGAGGAAGGACCAGCAGAGACAATGTGTAATGAACTGACCACAGCCTCCACTCCCCATCCCCCTGCGCTGCTCAGGGGAGGAGGCAGAGAATTTGGGAGTGAAGTTGAGCCTGGGAAGAAGGGAGGGGTGGGGTGAAGGTGTTTTTTAAGATTTGGTTTTATTTCTCATTACCCTACTCTGATTTGATTTGTAATAATTAATTAAATTTATTTCCCTGAGTCAAGTCTTTTTTGCCTGTGACGGTAATTAGTGAGTGATCTCCCTGTTCTTATCTTGACCCACAAGTCTTTCTTATATTTTCTCTCCCCTGTCCAGATGAAGAGGGGAAGTGATAGAGTGGCTTCGTGGGCATCTAGAATTTTATAGAGGAAAATTGGGTAAAAATTGGGAAAATTTCTCCGAAGAGTGTATATATCTTCCGTGAGCCCTGCTCAGTCTAACAGAAGCCTATAAGCTATTGATTGCTGTCTGGGTTACTGGTAGTTACTTAGCTGCTTTCTCAGTCATATAGTTCCAGTGAGAAAGAGAAAGGATTGTTTCATAGAAGAAGAAATAGTTTAGGAATTGTATGCTTCTCAGATGGAAAGTAGAGATGGGCTAAGGAGAGCCTGGTGGTCTTTCTATATTCCTTTTGGGGAACATACATAGCATTTAGTTGCTTGAGTAATCTCCAGAGCTGGCTGAGAGATATGGAACATGTGGAATTCAGGGGAAATTTAAAAGCAAATGAAGGCTAAAACTCGATTTGCAAAGCCCTTGATGATAAAAGGCTGGGTAGGCNGTGAGGTTTTTTTTTTTTTTTTTTTTTTTTTAATTTAAGGGATATAAAGCAGGGAGCATGTAGAGGGACATAGTAGGACTATGCCACCATAGTTGGGAGCAGGCCTGCGGGGACCATGCTGGCATATTGAAGGTAGCTCAGAAAAGCTATAAGCAAGCTCTTTCAGGAATAAATCATTCTTCCTGTTCAGCAGCAGTTTTTTAAAAGAATCGCAGGTTTTCAGGCTTTGGCAAATGAGACACAGGACTTACTTGAGAGACCAGCAGAAAAGATGGATGTTCATATAGCTTTTCTATCAGTGAGAAAGGGAACTTCCCCTGGGGCTGGGAGGGTGGCTGAAGAATTTTATCAGAGGTTCATTGATCCCCTTTCTGTGGTGTTTTCAAGGGTTTTCAATGATGTTTTGAGTGAAAGAGCATTAGGATCTTTACCATATAAAGGCCTTTGCATTGCTTTCTTCCTTTGGTGAAAATAAAGATTTAGAGAACACTACAGATTGCAGACATTGCCTATTTGAAATAGATTACAAAATTTTGATTCTATTTTAGCTAAGAGACTGGGAAAGAAAATAGCAAGGCAATTATTACTTCTCAGTCACTCTAATATCTTTAAAGGTCACATATTGGTAGGCACTTTGTGTAGTTTGTGGGAATTATTTGAAATTGCAGGAGAAGACAAAAATGTACTAGGCTTGAATCTAACCAAAGGTTTTAGACAGAGTGAAAATTATCTCACATATCTCAAGACTGGATTGTTCTATAGTTTGTTAACTTGCATTGCAAGCACCTTATGGCTTAATTAAATGTATTCCATTACGTTTTTTAGTTGTTTTTTTTTTTTTTTTACATTTTTTTGATTCTTTTGTTGCATGGGAGGAATGGATTTAAGAGGATTTCAGAGTTTAGTCGCTCAGCCGGTGGGAGAGAGCTTTTGTAATGTCCCTGGAAGTTGTCACATTTACAAATGATGTTATAGTAATGGTAGGCTGTGCAAGGTAGTCATATGTATGTATATGTATGCATACATATATAGACATATACATTCATATAACATATCAGTTTTCAACATTAACATTTATAGAGTATAGAGAGAAAATGTAGTGATTAATGTGAGTAAGAACATGACACCAGGAGGTTTATTGTGGGATACTCCTTCGCAACTCCAGAGGTCTTAAAAGTCAGATGAGCCTTTTTTTAGGGAAGGAAGGGGAAGGCCTGTTTCCTTTGGTTTTTTTTTTGTTTTCTTAAGGTTAACTGATTTTCAGCAATGATTTGGTATTGGAACTGAAATGGGAGAAACTTTGTCTCCTGTCAGGTAAAAGTAATGGGGTGGAATAGATGAGCCTTGACTTCGGCAGGAAAAGGGATGTTAACTAAACACTTTACTCTTACTTTTTGCATTTGTGTGAAATATGTGTATCCTCCCTTTGCAGATTCTTTTATTAAAGGGTTTGAGTCACTCCAGATGCTTTGAGGCAAGAAATGCATCTTGGTGGAGAAGTAGTGTTCTTAACACTTAAGTCTGGTAGATAAGGTCTCCCTCTGTTTTTCACTGCTGACCATACCAGGAAATGACCCACTCTACTTTAAAAGCATAATGGCATAATTGCAAAGTGAGGTGCCTAAGTTCAGTAGCTTGTACCTCATCCATCACCTGTCTGTCAGTTATGGAAGGGTTAGTGACAGGGTGTGCAAGTGTCTTCTTGATGCTCTTATTTGCTTTCGTAATCTTCAGTATTCTTGCATAACTGAAAATCTTGGCTTTTTCAGAGTTTGTTTTTTACATTCTTACTGTCATAGGTTTTATTACTAATACCATAGGTGTTGTTCAAATGGAGGTAAAAGACAACAGAAAACTTACTTTAAACTGAAGTTCAGATTGTTTATAAAATGATTCAGTTCCTAGCAGTGACTGAGAAAATTCAGAAAAAGTTTGGGACATGAATGCTGGATTCCATGTCTGTGGAATTTCATGGAAATAAATTTTTTCAGGTTTAGAAATTAGGGGTATGAAAGATCTATATGTTTTCCTGTAATTCAACTATTTAATGATCCATTTTCTCTCTTTTGAAGTCTCAGTAATAAAGCTGGGGAGGGGGATTAAGACAAAGGAAGAAAAGCATGTGTCCATTCAAGTATAATCAAAGGCCTGATAGTGACAACTACCACTGAGATGGGATATGGAATATCCTTCCCTGTGTGTTTTGTGCCTTTTCTTGAAAAATTCTGAAACATTTTGGTTTTGTCTTAAAACGGTGTTCATATTTTGAAGTTCTATTGATCAGCTGGAGAGCCTGCTCTAGAGTTAATAGGGTTGTTTACTTCCATCTCTTTGGAGATTTACATTATGCTATTTCTGGGCACCTTGAAAATAAAACTCTCTTAAATTTAACTTGAGGTTTTGTTCAGATCATTTATAGTAGGTGCCAAAGTAACTCTCAGAAATATTTGGAGGTCTAAGACCAAAAGATGAGAATTTCACACCATCTGCTATTTAGGATTGCCAGACTCACTTCAAGTACAGACAATAGAGTGCAGCCTCTCTGCCTAAATTAGGCAACTATAGTAGATAATCTGAATACAGATTATTTTTTTAATGATGTCTTTATCCTCTTTTGACATATCACACAAAAGAGAGAATAATGAAATGTACCTTCTGCCTGTCAAACTGCCACTACAAGACTCTTGACTTTTGCAAAATTTAATACAGAACTAGGTTGACATTCAACAACTGTTGCTGCCTAGAAGGACACAGGGAGTTTTTTGCCAGAAATTAACTTCAATAATAATATCTGAAGCAGTTGCATTCATTGTCGATACCCTGAAGGAATAAGGTCACCTGTGCTGGAAGAAAAACAAGAGAAGGAAACTAATATTGTGCTGCATTTCTGCAGTTTAAAATTAAGCAGTGTCATGTCCTTGGCCACTGAACCATAAACCTGTAGGTCTCTAGTGGATGGAGAGTGCAGGTGCACTGTCAATCACAACCTACAAGGTCTGTCTTACTATTGTCTGGCTTTACATGCAAACGCTATCTTTTAATGAGATCTTAGCTATTAGAAATCCTTCCAGGTTGTGCTAGGATTCCAGTTCTTCAGGCTTTCAACTTTTTTGATTACTTTAGCCTCTATCAGCATATTGGATTTTTGGTGGGAGAGCTCCTTGGTAAGGGAAAGGTGTGGCCAGAGCACTGCAGTCAGCCTCGTGTCTCAGCCACTTCTTCAATACGTGAACGGACAACTGTGAGTTTTCTACTGCTTTCAGGCAGTCTAGACATTATGATGTTAAATTTATTGCACCCCAAAATATTACTTGACCTTTCATCCAGAAGTCCCCGCTGATGCCCTGGTGTATGAATGGCATACCTGCAGGTAATAAGAGACAACCTCTTGGCTCAGGCAACTTGCTCTTAAATAGACAAGACAGTTTCCTCATGCTTCAGTTAAGTGCCTTTCTCACACTTCTTCTATTGGTTTTCCCAGGGTCGGTCAGGGCTTCTGTGAGAAGAGCTAAATATTGAACCCAGATTTGCTGAGTCCTCATTTAGTATCTTAATGACAGTGTTGTTTTTTTCCTTTCACAGCCAGTGTATTTGCTTTCCATTTTTCAGAGGCTGCTTTAAAGACAAGCTAAATTATTAACCGGAGACACTAACATTTGGAAAACAAAAAGCTCAAGGACACACATACAGTAGCTCTCAGCCTGCAGTGGTGTGGGGGATGTTTTTCAACTGATACTGTAAGTGCGGAATTAGCATAATCAGCAATCATTACTCCAGGGTCTCTGGACTCTTTGATGCTCTTGCTGTGAGTAGAATGTGCTCCAGCGTGCTGTGCTCCACTCACTGAGAAAATGAAAGATTCGGCGAGACCACGGATTAATGATCTCCAGTTGGCCAGTTTCACTTGTGTAGGTAACAGCAGGTAGGTTGAAGCCGAGGAAAAGTTCCAGTTCATGTATTTGAATTTGAAAGGGAATGTCTGTCCTTTGAGTGTATGCTAGCACAATCCCCTCTGCAGTGTAGCAGAGTACTATTAATGAAATCATTGCTGGCTTTTTATGTTTTACTGCTGTTGACATTTTTGCAGCTGTTAGAGAAATGACTTAAGGCCTATAAGTTCTGGGTCATTTTTCATTTATGGGGTATTTTCTCCTCTACATAGTCAATTCTGACTTTTATTTTTATTAATTTCTTATTGTACCTGTGGATCAGAGTGATACTTAATAGGATTTTTATAACCTTGCACAGAGATAAGGTTAATGTCTGAAACCGCCTTTATGAACCTGATGTCTACTTAGACAGGGCCAGATTCTGACCTCCTGCAGTGAGTAGACCCTCTTTTATTCAAGTTGTTTGAGGCAGTTTGCATGATGCCTCTAAATTTTAAAATTTTTGGTTGCTTGAATTTATATGGCAGATCTAGAGCTTACACTGTTTACTAGCAGTCTGAGTAACAGTGGTAGAAATGGGACACACAGTTAACTGCAAATAGAGACATTTTGTATTTAGCTTTTTTGGGTTTTGACCTTCACAATATAAACTGATCATTAAATACACAGCTTGTACTTCAAAATCTTCATGAGTTATGTAGAAACCTCTGTTTTTCAATAGTGTTGATGAGATTAAAGTGACACTTAAATATACATAGAAGAATATATTTAATAACCTTTAAATAACCTCAGTGTCTCTGTGTTTGAAAGAATAGAATACCATGACTTGCTCCTAATCAATCAAAAACTCATTCTTGTTGATTCAGCTTCCTCAGTGACTTGGTAAGATTCTTAAAATTGGCAGTGCTAAGAGATTACAGTCTGTTCTGAAATTAAGGGAGTATTTTCAAAATTAGTTTGATATTTCCTACACTATATTTCCAAAAGTAGTTTGATATTTCCTGACCATTTTTGCCCTACCCAAATGATATGTTCTACCTTTCAATATTAATTATTATATAATTCCATACATGTCAGGTTAGAATAGTTAATAGAACTAAATGGCTCATTTCCTTCTTTCCTTCATTTAATCTCCAAGGTTTATTACCCCCAGTAGAGAGAGAGAGGGATGTCCATCGCAAGAAATTGTCCACAGTGTTTTCAAATGAGATTGCATGGAGGTGTATAGAATTTTGTGTAATTACTCATCTACATTTTTCTTGCTAACCTTTATTACTCATGCTGCTTTTGATCTCACTTACAGCATTGTTTTAAAGGACAAGAGCCACTTTAAAATGTTTGCTTTCTGAATCAATGTACATAGACCTGATCTGATGAAAAATTAGTATTTTCACCATCCTTGCATTTTCTAAATCAATGCAAGCTTGATTCTGGCTATGCCAATGCTACTAAAGCCCCTGCTCAGGGATTGATTTCCTTGGCTCCCAGACAGAGTGGTGCAGGATGACTCACCTCCCAGTGCGACCTCCCTCTCCAGTGGGCTGGACACCTCAGTCTTGCGTATCAGCTGGTCCAGATTTCCTCTGTGGCCCTATGACCCAACAGGCCTTTAAGGACATTTTGTTTTGAAATACATAAAGACAGAGATGTCACAGTCTGCTTATAAGGTTTTTATGGAGAGTTGGTAAGACTAGGTGCCTCATGTCTCAAAATGTGGTATGATGGCACACGGGAGTGTTTGAGGATAGAAAGGTGCCTGGGATAGTCCTGGAGGACTGTGGAGGGTGTGGAACAAGGCAAACTTTAATTACTTTTTCACAACAAGCTGCAGTCCTGTGGACTAGAGCAAACTGTCCCTCAGCCATACCTGGTTTTGTCTCAGAGGAACTACTGAGTGCAAAGAGGACAGTCAGTGGCAGTCAGGCTAAGCTATCAATCTGAGAGCACTCTTGATTATTATACATGCTACATCACAGTGTCTTAAAAAAAGAATAGTCCTGTAATGGCTATTCAGATCATAAGATGCTTCCTATCTTGGGCTTGGATAGCAGAAATGACACCTATTATTATGGGTAAAGTTTGGTGTATAATATTTTTCATTATAAGCCTATTATAACTTCCCCAACACTGATAATTTTGGCGTAAGTTTTTCCACATCTTGAGTAGTTATTTTATTTTAATGCTTCAGTAAAAATGTCTCAGTCATTTAAAATGAAAATTAATTTAGGAGAAGAAAAACATTTTTCTTTTAAAAATCGTATTACAATTTACTTCTTTGAAGTGCTCTAGTGCCTTTGGGCTTAGGAGCAGGAGCAATACATCTGTCAGGGTGCTTTTCTTCTATGCTCATGAAAATATAGTTAGTTTGGAACAACTTATTAGAATCTGAAAAGCCACAGGTTCATATACAGTGAAGCATGCAGTCAAGAAGCCTGCTGTTGAATTTTCTGCACACTCAGGTGCAGAGCAAGTTCCCAAGCCTCACAGACCTTGATCTACAGCAGCTGAAACCATATCTTTGGTACCAGGGCAGCAGTGCTGGGCTAGGAGATAGGTATTTCAGGTCTTTCTTGTAGTTTTGCTAATAATTTTGGATTCATCACTGTAAGACCTCATATATCTGCTTCAGATGGGATGGTTAGATCAGTTTCATAGTTATTTGGTCTGTCCTCTCCTCCTCCACCATTCCCTGGTAGTTGATCCACACAAACCTTCATCAGCTATGCTTTTCATAAAAAGATCTTGGTCTAGGCTGCTGGTTTAAAAGAC
Organism: Balaeniceps rex; assembly: GCA_013401315.1. Taxonomy (NCBI): domain Eukaryota; kingdom Metazoa; phylum Chordata; class Aves; order Pelecaniformes; family Balaenicipitidae; genus Balaeniceps; species Balaeniceps rex. The sequence goes on along the minus strand of VYZW01035417.1, from coordinate 23,477 downwards.
CTGAAATAAAATCTATTGACTTCCAATTCATGCTGAAATATGGAATTATTGGTTTATTTGCATGGAGTTTTTCTTTTTTAAGCTTCTTTTTCCTTTCTCTTCTTTTATTTTAAGAGATATTTTATCCCCACAGCTGAGATTAATATACCATCTTATTTCAGCCTTTGTATATGCACATGCTGATAATCTATTAATTGTTCTCATTATATTTTTATATCTCCTTTATTCAGTGCACAGCCTGGATGCTGAATGAAAAACAGAGCAGTAATAAAAGCAAATATGATTTGTAGTTGAGATGAAAATTAACTAACCTTTCTGGATTTGTCACCATTTTCTACATAGTTTTCTTTAAGAACTTATAATAAGTGTAAGGATGCTGAACTGAAGCTACAAAGGGAGCTTGATTCTGTCATTTCCTATTTTCTATGTGATTGCCTTTGTGGTTGTGGTGAGCCATGAAGTATTTCATTTAATAATTACATTTAAAAGAAAGTTAATTATACAAAGCTACATAATGCCACACACATATAATACATTTAATTGTCAAAATTGCTGAAAAAAATATCTCCCAGGAAGGGCTTTACTATTACAATTTTCACATTTCAACAGCCATTACATAAATAGCAGAATCTGAACCCAAATGTTACTTCTTTTCCAATGATTAGATAAGTTTTATAGCTAATAATTTTATTGATCGTTGACACTTTCATTTTTTAATGAGACCTGTGATGCCCTACTGCCAATGAGAAAATTAGACTTCTGAATAGGATACTTGGCAAACACAGCGATCTCTCAGTGGAAATCCAGTTGTTGATGTGGCCTTCTCATATGTTCTCAGTCACATCATATTTTTAAAATATGCTCAGCCACATCATATTTTTAAAATATGTTGATCTTTCTGTGTTTGGAAGTAAAGGCAATATTTTACACAATTAGTAATATCTACTATAAGCTGCTAAATAGCATATCCTCATAATGTGACAAGTAAGTATATTGTTAGCTAACACGGATAGTGCAATCTCATTGTGGGAGTTAAATGATGAGATGCAATGGTCCATGAATTGGAAATGTGGGTTACAGTTCCTTAGGTATTATAGACTATATCACTAATGAAGCAATTTGTTCTGTGTCCACTCACATTTCATTTGTTGCCATCAACAATTAAGAGATGTCGTAGTAAGGTCATTCCAGATTAACACCTTGTCTTTGCGAAGATCTCATTAAAATAGAGAGAAATTCTAATTTCTAGCCAAGATAATGTTAATTCAATGGGAAAATAAATATTGTGGAAGCAATTTGTGCAAGAGAAACGCATGCTAGAGGCATTGCTCTCTTTTTACTAGAAGAAGTAATTCTTACATGGAAAGACATCCTATTGAAAAGAGTAGCAGGGCATGTTACTGTAGGAATTGGCTGGGTACCCTGGCCTGGTTAAGGAAGCATGTCTTGTTGTCTGAGTTTTGCACAGATGTGCAGACCCATAAATAAATTGAACAGAAAATAAGATTTCTCCCTTTGCTGGTTGCCAGTATTACAGCTAAACTACAAAGAAAGTAATTTCTCCAACCATCATGCATTTACTTCCCAGTCATCCTCAGAAACTTGTAACAGTGAAGAGTGTTGTAATCGACATTTCATTCTAATATATTGGCTGCCTTGCCTGAATTCTGACTGGCTGATAAAGCTCATGGAAATCCAGAGTCCCATCATGTCCTGAACAATTTCAGTCCAGCTCTGTGCCAATCTAAGCACTTAACCAGCAAAATAGGAAAGACAATATTTGGGGATTCTACTTTTCAAAATGCGCAAGAATGCAGTAACTGAAATAATCAAGTTGTCCCTGTATAATGCAATTCTTTTTAAACTTGCAAAGCAGAGTGAAGGAAAGATTTAAAATAATATACATGCCAATTTAAATAAGTAAATGCACAGGCATGAATTCATCCCAACTATAACTTCATTGAAGTTAAAAACATTTCAGATAAGTTTCAGCATAATATCACATTTTTTAAAGGAGGAAAAAAAATGGTCTTGTTTACAGATTTTTGCATTACATCCCAGTTACCTGAAAGAAAATGTGATGGACATCAACTCATTCTTCAGGTTGTACTTTCTGAATAGATGTGGGTAATATTACACAGACTAAGGTATTGATCTCCCAGGTCCTCCAGAAATGAAGTGTCATGTCTTGCAACTTGTTCTTCTTTACTGTTCCATCATTTTTTCATTCACATGGGCTTCTTCTGTTGAGAATGCATTACTTATATAATGAGCCTTACTTCATCCTAAGTCTCTGAAAAATGCTAAATTTTTCAGCTTGCTTTTTCTGTGTGTGTGTATGTGCTTTGTAACAGAAGTTCAAACAGAAGTTTATCTGACATGATAATTATGCAGATGTAAAGATTTTTGATGTCTTTTGTATTTGATTTGTATAAATGCTGTGGGGTTTGGATTTGTTTGTTTTTCTTTATTTTTTTCTTTCTTTTTTTTCAGTGTTGCAGCGTATCAAAATCCACGGTAACATTGTCAATAATGGCATGACCACTGGGCAGCCTTTCCCAGTCTCCAAAATGCCTTATTAGTATTTGGCCCTTAACCACAGAATTTTCATGTTTGTTTTTTTATTGTTGGGCAAATAAAGGGATCATAAAGTCATCTCATTCCTAATAGAAGGAGCAAGAAACTCTCATAATCACTAACCCACAGAAACTTTCAAAATAACCCTGCCTATCAGACTCCTGGTGCCAGGGTTGCTCCCCAGGTCTTGTATTTCTTTGTCAGGCTGGAAAGCGTCTTGAAAGTCTAGCTGTCATGCAGATCGCTGTGGAGGTGAGTGTGGGGCCAGGGTTTCTCACAGGCCCTGTGGGGTTTGCCACAGAGCCGAGAATCCCGAAACTCCAGCACTGGAGCTCCCTGCTCATGGGCATGGCTCAGGGGAATCGGGTGAACAGAGAGGGTTTTGCCTTGTCATTCCTCTATTGGGCCTCTGAGAATAAACACCTGCTGGTAAACTAAAGGTGCTCCATGCTGTTCTCCAGCACTGCAGTCAAAACAGGCATAAACCTGTCTTTAAATATGACATTCAGCTCCTGCTCTGCAAGCAGGTCTGGTAAAGGTCTCTTACCCATCCTAACCCCTGAACTGTGCCCAGGAACTGTTTGGGAGCATGCTAATCCATCCAGACCACAGCAAGGCCAGGGATGGTTCCAGGGAGCTGATAGCATAGACAGCCAAGATCGACCGCCTGGGGAAAGTGTCCTTCGACTTTGTATAACCTGGGAACATATGCTTAGCACCAAAGCTTTAGCACTTTGTTTCCCATATGAAGTCACACTTAGAAATTTGTGAAGCAAAATTATTTTAGTTATCCTGAAATGATATTTCTATTATTTTGCCCCTGTGCTTAATTTAAAAAAAAAAAAATGTATTTTATTCTAAAAAAGGAAGATCTGCTATAGCCATTCTTAATTAGTTATGAGAACATCACTCTGTCTCTCAGTCCTGTAACTTACGTGTCACCTTGAGCTTTTCATTTCCTTAAGGGACATATTATGTCTACGTTTTGTTAAAAGCTTAATGCACGACAAACAGTTTCAGGGGAATACACTGCTGCTCTGCTACATTTGAGCTGCTCAGAGGTAATGGTCCATATGCATGCCTTACCTTGTGGAACCCTGTTGGGAATCAGAAGTTATTCTGGTGAGCACACTCTTGCATGAAACACAGATAAATATCTCGTATTTCTCTTGGAGTTTGGAGGGGAAGAAAATGCATACTGATAGTACGATAGATACTTGGTAACATCTTTCTTTGTTGTAATTTTGTTCATGTGTTTGATCCCTGTGAAGTAACTCTCCATATCCATCTGTATTCTCTTGTCCAGAATCTGTTCTCTCTCATCTTCTCTTTTTTGGTCTCCTTCTCTTTTGCAGAATTAATTTCCTCCTCTTTCAAGACTCTCCATATCCTTTCTCAGTACTACCTACAAACTATCCAGTACTGTTAAGCTATCAACTCATGTGTCTGATTGGCTTGCTGTGGTGAAATTCCTCACTTTTCTTAAGTATTTTTGAAGGAGTTTCCTAAAAAAATAGAAGGTTTATATTTTTTAATAATTTCTGTATGTGTGTTTATTTTTTGCAATAGCAAAATACAAAACCTTCTTTAAAAGTCTCCATGGTATCCATGAAACACTTGACACGAGTCAACAATCTTTTTGCACTGGGATCTTTTATATGTCATGATGGTCGTATCTTTGCCTTGTGTCTACCCCTCCCGTTATCTAGAAAGTAGTTATCTAGCCATGTGTGTCAAACTAGACTGTAAATATTACTGAATAGAGACAGCATTTTTGTTCTGTGTTCATACAGCGTGTGAAACAATAAGGGTGTCACTGAGCCATGACTTCTTTTCTTTCCATACACAACTGCAAAACCAGAGTTCTGCAACAGAACAGACAGCGTACACGACAATTCTTACTTTCAGAGTCCCGGGACAGGTGCTAATAATCAGCTCCTAAAAAACCCCTTTATTTTAAAAACTAAGCAGGTTCTCTGCTGCTTATAGGACTCTGCAGAACCCAAAAAAAACTGCCTAAAAGTTTTCAGTGTTGCCTTGTGCAGATTAAATATTCTTCCAGACACTAAGGAGAGAAGCTTGGGAAACTCTGTGTAGAGGAGCTTTATTGACCTAATTTTCCAGAGCTTTGGGTGGGAAGGGGTGTCCTCAGGTCACTATATTCTGGAAGCCAAGACTGATAATGGGTCTTGAAGATAAACCTGGGATGGTTCTTACTATTGCTGTAGTTGATCTACATGGAAATATGTGTATACAGATGCATATGTATGTAAATAATACATATGTGTGAGCACATGCATATGCATATGCATATGCATTGACACATACAAGTCTATGGGGTCAGATGGGTTCCACCCAAGGGTACTGAGGGAGCTGGTGGAAGTGCTCACCAAGCCAATTTCAATCATTTATCAGCAGTCCTGGCTAACCAGGGAGGTCCAAGTTGACCGGAGGTTAGCAAATGTGACGCCCATCTAGAAGAAGGGCTGGAAGGAGGATCCGGGGAACTACAGGCCTGTCAGTCTGACCTTGGTGCCAGGGAAGGTTATGGAGCAGATCATCTTGAGTGCCATCACACGGCATGTACAGGACAACCAGGAGATCAGGCCCAGTCAGCATGGGTTTATGAAAGGCAGGTCCTGCTTGACTAACCTGATCTCCTTCTGTGACAAGGTGACCCACTTATTAGATGAGGGAAAGGCTGTGGATGCTGTTTACCTGGACTTTAGTAAAGCCTTTGACACCATTTCCCACAGCATTCTCCTGGAGAAACTGGCTGCTCATGGCTTGGACAGGCATACTCTTTGCTGGGTAAAAAACTGGCTAGAGGGCCAGGCCCAAAGAGTTGTGGTGAATGGAGTTAAATCCAGTTGGCGGCCAAGCTAACCACAAGTGGTGTTCCCCAGGGTTCAGTATTGGGGCCAGTTCTGTTTAACATCTTTACCACTGATCTGGACAAGGTGATCGAGTGCACCCTCAGTAAGTTTGCAGACGACACCAAGTTGGGCAGGAGTGTTGATCTACTTGAGGGTAGGAAGGCTGTATGGAAGGATCTGGACAGGCTGGATCAATGGGACGAGGCCGATTGCATGAGATACAACAAGGCTAAGAAGGTATTTAAAAGACATGTAGGCATGGCACTTAGGGACATGGTTTAGTGGTAGACTTGGCAGTGCTAGGTTAACAGTTGAACTTGATGATCTTAAAGGTCTTTTCCAACTTAAATAATTCTATGATTCTATGATTCTATGATTCTATATCTGTAATGGCACGATCTTTCATTTCTGTATTCTGGGCTACTGAATTAAAATCTGGAGAATATAATTGTTTTGGAAGAATATCAAGTCTAGCAAATCTAAATCAGTTTCAAATCAACCACTTTCACCCCAAGAAAAAAAGCTGACCAAATTCAGGATAAAAATCAGTAGTGCACTCCTGACTTGCCTTTAAAATTGTCATATTCTAGATATCACTACTTCTCATGCTCAGATTTTGTTTGTCACATTCTCAAAGTTTGATTCTAGAAGCTCCTTTCCATTTAATACAATAACAGTAATTAATAATAATAATGTTAACAACATAGCAACAGATTGAAAGATACGTAAAGATACAAATAGTCCTGAAAGTGAAGCAGTATCAAGGAAAATAATTTGCTGCTACGGTAAGAAACTGTCAACTTTCACACAAAAAGTCATTAACTTTTTTCTCTTTTGAATTATAATTTTGGCACTTTCATATAACACCAAGGTAATAGATTTTCATTATATCCAGAGTGCAAAAACATTGGCTGTGGAAAAAGCAACAGGGCTCAGATTAATAGGAGCCGACAAGCTGACCAAAGAGGAAGCGGCAGCATGGCTGGCACCATGGCTCAGTGGTTGTGACAGGCAATTAGTGAACAGAGCAGAACAGATGTAACAGGAGGCAGCAACAATTTAGTGAAGCATTAGCTTGCTCACTCTGTAGTGCAGAGCACTGATATTGTTTGCTGATACAAATAAATACTAATATGATCTTGGGAGGGGAGAAGAGGCGGTGTGCACAGTCATCTTACGGGGTTGAAAAAACTTACCACAAAGCAACAACAACAAAAAAACCCAAAACAAAACAAGCTCAGGTAGACTTAAGGGAAAAAAACCCAACCCAAACCAAAACAAATCTTCCGGGCTTTTGAAGACGAGATTGAGATTCTTGCCTCGTTAATGGATTGTAACATGCTTTGAAAAAACAGTACACTATAGAGAACTTGTAATAGCATGTTCATCTTTCACAGCACTCAAAGAGGATGAACAATGTTCATTTTATTTCTCCCCTGTTGTTCTGGGACAGACTTACATTACTGCACCTCCTTGAGGTTGCTGCTGGTTGGTATGCTGATATGGAGAGAGGAGCCTGCTATGTCCTTACCTATGTGGTCAGAGGAGAGAATAACAATCATGTGGGAAGTTTTTGTGGTTACAAGTGTTGCCTTGTAATCTTTAAAACCCAACCACAAAATTTGTACCTTGCTTTTTAAGATTGTTTTTCAAAAGACAGCACGGATCTCACAGTGTGCTAAATTAAACTAATCTACCTCAGAGAACTTACGAGTTGTGGTTTCAGACAGATCTGGGTAGATGTCTTCAGTCTCAGAGGATGAAACCATCAATATGTACAGGGAAGTTGAGACTGGATGAGTTACCATTTTCTAATGTTGTGATTTTCCAAAAAGTAGCAGTGAAACTATTATGTTGCTGTTAATAGCAGAGAACACAACATCTTCATTCTGTGAATTGGCATAAATTCTATGTGTTAGGAAACATACATTTTATTTAGAACTGAAAAGAAAGTGGTCAGTCTTGTCTGTACAGTCCATAGAATCACTATTGACATCTCGTATTGACAACATCAGCAACACAGTAATTTGCTCCATTCTCAGAAAGATCGGGCATTTACTTGCAAAGTATTACAAATTAGACCAATCGAACCTAGGTGAAGATTTACCTTCTGTGCTGCGTAAGGACTGGACCTTAAGGGCCAGTTTCCCACCACCAGGTGGAGCTTGAGAATAATTTTTATGGTACCAGACCAAAAATAGTCATATTTTGCTGTAGTTGTTCTTCCCTCACTGAGAGAGCATGTTTTACAGTAATGAAGACATGATTTGGTGCCATTCACTCCTGGTCATGCTGTTTTTGTACTGCAAAGACTCATGGAGGGGAAAGTTGCTGCAAGAGCTGAGGGATCTGCTCTGCCTGCCCGTGGGTCCAGTTGGCTGCAGTGGAGGTAGGGATGATTTCTGGTAACTACTCACTGTTTCTGGCTGTGTTTCCATGCAGAAGAGCCTCTCCTATCCTCTTTTTAGTTGTCTCCTTTAAATACTGGTGCTTGGGTGTAAATAAAGCAAAATATGCTTAGCATGCATCCTGTTTCGTAGCACTTGTTTCTTTTTCACAGGAAAAGCATAGTCCTGCACCCTGAGATGTGCTGTCTCTGAGTCCCTGAGGAAAAAAGGTTGTGTCAGAATCAGACAGTACTGTTTTACTCAGTGGAAGCAACCATATGTGAATACTTGAGAAATATAAAATTTTAATATGGTTTTATTAAAGAAGATAAAAATTTGTTCATGTAAACTAACACAAAAAATTTTTAGCTGAATTGGAACAGGATGAAACTGACGTTTTTCCTTAAAATTTGAAGAATCATATTAATTTGTGTCAAGAAGGGTTTCTTTTACAAAAATATGTGTGCATATATGTAAGACACAAAAAAGATGGGATTTGAGAGAATGACATCTTCTCTACTTAAGTGAATAGCTAATTCAGTTTCACTTAAAAGTGCAGTTGCAAGCTGAGAAAAGAATTAGGAAAGGAGGTGTATCCTAGCAAATGGCTTAATGAGAAAAAGCAACAACAACAACACAGAAAACAAATTAAGGAAATGGGAAAAATACAGAACACAAAGTCAGTTTTTTAAAAGGAGATAGAATGACTAGCTAGTAGTGAGCCCTATATTTAGGTTTCATAAAACTCTTCATTGCAGAGCATTTGCATACCTATTACTTTGAGAAGCTGAGGTTTCTCCAATGTTTGCATCAGGCCTTTTGATATTCATCAGAGAGAACTTAAACTGTGGAAGTGCCCTTTCCTTGTCCCTCAAAACTTGGTTCAGACTTTCCCTCAGAGGTAATCTAAGGGACAGTCATTTTCTTCCTGTCATTGGCATGCACCATGCAAGTGTTGGCTGTGGGCCAGCAAACAAATGCCCCTAAGATCTGGACCAAGGCCACCACCACTACTGCTGCTGCAGCAGGGGACATGACACAGCTTGGAAGCTCCTAGGGCACCTGACATTGCAAACAGCAGGAGTCCTTCTCCCAGGTCCTCACTGCGTGCTTGTCTTCCCAATCCTGCTTCTCCAGCCTCCTCCAGATACTTTGGCTCACTGTTGACTTCTTCTACCTTCTGAAGGTGGAAAACAGAAGATGCAGATCACTCTTCTTCACTGTTCTCCCCAGGCACATACCATATCTGAGGTTTCTCTCTTTCTCAGTTAAATCCTCACTTGCTCTTAGCTAACGTGTTCAGTCCTGTGTCTCAATATTGCTAAGGGTTCAGTTTTCAAATCCTGATGGCAGAATAACGTTAGAGTTATGTAATTTTGATCTTTCTTTCTTTCTTGAGAGAGATATGCTTCCTAGGACCTTATTTAAGTTGGTTAAAATCAAGTTCTTGAGATAACAAAAAATGGCAAATGAGAATTGGCTATTGAACTTTAAATCTGGTGTGTTTTTTTTCTTAATGTATTGCAAGGGAAGGAAAATGTATTTTATTAAACCAGTCACTTTAGTTGGAAACAAAGAAAAGTTTTTGATCTTGTAAGTTCTTCAGGTTTTTTGCAAATGTATATGTGGTGAGGTGTTTAATTACACAACTAGTATTGTGTTTCCCACAGGGCCCCCTCCTTGTTTGGTGCAGGAGATAGCTGGAGAAGAAAGCAGAATTATGGCTGGAAAAGGAACTGGAAATGAAGGCTTGAGTTTTTCAGGCATAGTAATTTTACCTACAGTAACTGTAGGTAAAAGCTACTAGAATCTGCTTCTCCACCAAACTGTATAGTTTTGTATAGTTGGTTTAATTCTTGTAGCTGTTACAGAACAGTGTTTACTTGTTGGGTCAGGTAGGATAGCAATGTTCTCTTTTCAATTTGAGTGTTAAAGTCATTATTGGAATTTGGAGGGCTTTAGAAGGAGAAATAGGTGAGGATATTGTTTTTCTTTTTCATGTAAGCCTAATTCTTTGCAAAGAGTGGGCATAGCCCTATTTTCCCTGCCTAACTGCAGTTCTCATGTTCACAGTTTCCAAATCTGTTCCTCCAATCAATTTTGTTCTGCTAGGCTATATCTCATTTCACTGTTAGGGCCACATTTCTCTGGCTTCTGAATTTTCTGCCTAGCTACATACGCAGTGCTTTGAGACCTGTCACCATAAGTGTTTCCTTCTTTCTATTTCCAGCTATTGTCTTAAAGAGCTCCGTTTGCCTCCTGAAAAAGGAGGCCTAGTATTGTGACAACTTCTGCCTGTGGCTTACTACAACAGTCACAAACGACTTGTGGTACAACAGCACTTGATGGCTTGAATTGCACTGTAAAAGCAAGAGCAGCAGCAAGGAACAGCACCCTGGCACTTGAAATAGCAGGAATGACCAATAAGAGCTATGGGGAGGATTCACAGAGCTAAATAATGAAACAAGAGAACTGGGTAGGGAAATCCATTTGTGGTGGATAACCACTTAAAATGAGGACAGAAAAGGATGCTTGACTCTTTGAGTCTGTAGGACAGAATAGTAGATGATGGGATGAATTCTGGAATATTGTGCTGCTGTCCAAAGGAGGTGACTAACTGTGCTGGTTTTCACTGTGATAGAGTTAATTTTGTTCATAGCAGCTAGTATGGGGCTATGTTTTGGATTTGTGCTGAAAACAGTGTTGATAACACAGTGATGTTTTACACAGAGTCAAGGCCTTTTCTGCACACCACCCCACCAGCAAGGAGGCTGGGGGTGCACAAGAAATTGGGAGGGGACACAGGTGGGACAGCTGACCCCAACTGCCCAAAGGGATATTCCATACCAGATGACGTCATGCTCAGCATATAAAGCTGGGGGAAGAAGAAGGAAGGGGGGGGACGTTCAGAGGGATGGTGTCTGTCTTCACAAGTAACTGTCAAGTGTGATGGAGCTCTGCTTTCCTGGAGATGGCTGAACACCTGCCTGCCGATGGGAAGTAGTGAATGAATTCTTTGTTTTGCTTTGCTTGTGTGTGTGGCTTTTGCTTTACTTATTAAACTGTCTTTACCTCAACCCGTGAGTTTTATCACTTTTACTCTTCTGATTCTCTCACCCATCCCACTGAGGGGGAGTGAGCGAGTGGCTCTGTGGTGCTTAGTTGTCTACTGGGGTTAAACTACAACAGTCTTTTTTGGCGCCCAACGTGGGGCTCAAAGGGTTGAGGTAACAACAGATCTGACCAGAGCATGTTAAAAAAAATTTGTTATAAGCATTCATTATATCAGGTTAATAGTTGCTGGTCATAAAGTTGATTAATTTGCCCTCAAAGTTGTCATGCTTGTTCTTAGGGTCGTGTTATGTAACACCTTACTGGCAGTATATGTTCCCTGTTGTGCTGTATATCATCTCTGGGGGCCGGATTAAGGTCATCATTTTGCTGTACTGTGTAACACTGGCTTATGATATGATAAAATTACTGGTCATGAGACTAATCTGGTATTTTTATTCAACATCGCCATCATCTCTGTACTTCAGGAACCATCTCTTGGAAACTATGAATAATTACACTCTTTACCTTTTCTCCTTGGAGAATCAATCTATGGGGGAGACAAGGGGGGGGCACTTTCCCCTGTTCCTTCACCTTCCCCTTCTCCTTCAGACTAGTTACAACAGCTCTTGAGAATTTTGAATATGCTTGGGATGTTCAAACCAACATGGTCCTATTGCTATGTCTCCTGAATATGTTTTTGGTCTTGTTTAAGGTTAAACAGCTATTTCAGAATATCACCCAGAGATCTGCCCCAAGGCTGGATAGTTATGAGTGGCAGGGT